>JAVJAQ010002348.1:0-48621 GCA_032362365.1 Zygogramma bicolorata | reverse complement strand
TAAAATTCTAGGTTAGGAAATTGAGGTTATATCGAAGTTCTTGTTGTTGTTATTCTTCTTCTCTTTTTCTGCTCATAGGTCTTGTGCAAATTTGACAACTGGCGGACAACTTGTAAAATCATATCTTTCTATGATATTCGATACGCACACTGCTAAGGGCCAGCTGTACAATATGAGTTTTGTGAGAATTCATTGTATAAGATATGGAAAAATGGCCAAGTACCTTGGTCATTCATAAATATATCAAAGAAGGATGTAAATATTTATTTCGCACTGTTTTCAACAAAGGAAACATGCTATGATAGTTTTTGACAGATAGTGCGTGAAGTATATGACGATTTTTTATTCACAATAGTCAAAGAACAAATAGTCTGTATATTGTCTAATCAGAATATTATTGAAAATAGATTAGTCCATGCTTCCAAAAAGATGGAATGACCCCGCTCAGAGAAAGATAGCATAAACTTCAATTTATTAAAAAGGATGGATGTAATGGTTGGCGAAATGGCTAATATGCCGGTAACGTCCGAATGTTGCGTGAGGCAAATATATTATATGGTCATTAGAAAAGACACTAGTACGTATTCATTTGGTACAATTTATGTAAAATATCGAATCATAAGTAAATTGTTTTCATGTTTCGTCAAACATTTCAGCTATAACATCGTATCCATCCTTTTTTTATCAGATGGAGTAGAAAGGCTCTCTCTGGGTAAGTGAAATCATCATAAAATTCTGCTCCAAGATATTATCCAATGTGGATTATGTATTTTTCAAAGCATATATAAAAATATATAATTGAAAAAAATCAATTATTTTCTTCAGGAATTTTATTATTGTAATAAAATTTGTGAGCGAGTATCTTGAACAATTTTTTAATAATTTATCAGTTTGCCTATTTTCGATAGACATCTCCACTTATCTGGCAAGTAAAATGGTTCGAAAATGTGTGGAAACGGCGTGTCAAAGCCTGTCACTCGGGCAATAGGAGCCTCAAGGTGCAGAAAACATTCCTCCTGAAAAAAATACAGAGGTTTACACGTAGATACAAGAACATTATTACTAGGAATGGTTTCTTCACAACAATCATTATCATCAGTTTCAAACCAAATAGTTGACTACATTCCTGGTACTTTTGTATACAAATCCAGTACGGAATACATTAATATCAGAGAGGAAGACGTGAGGATATATTCCGTGATTGGCAAATTTAACAATCAAAGTATATTTTTCTTTAGTTCGTGCAAGCCTATGGAATCATTAGGAAGTGATCAGTAAATATGTGGCTAGTCTGTTTTGCAAAAATACTCCAACTCCTCAGAACACAAAAATGACACGTTACCGGAATAATAGCCACGTCAATTGAGACATCTATCCCTTTTTAGTCTTGGCGTCAGTGCTCTCTGGTGACCAGTCCACTCTATTACTATGTCAATGGTTGAAGTAGTTTTTGAACTATTCCCTACTAGATGGAGCCAGTCTATTATTCAAAATTGAATTCAAATATAATATAAAACATTAGCCTTTATATTTTCAAATTTGCATTGACTCAACATGAATTGATTAATTTATTTCGACTGCCATTAAAATTCTTGAGATCCCAGTCATTATCAAAATATTCAAAGTTTTCCTTTTACCTGTATAGTTGCTGCGATTTCAGCTCCAAAACCGCCAGTTAGTGGTGCTTCGTGTGCGATCAGAACCCTCTTAGTTTTTTTGACTGACTATAATCAAACAGAAAAAAATTGAAAAAGATATGTAAGCCGTATTCGGGTTCGCAATAAATACTGTTCTAGGACAGTCAAAAATAGTCACCCACCCAATTAATGTAGATATATTCGCGACAAACCCTTCACGCCTCAACAGTCCAACTATTTCGAACCGTTCCTGAACTGTTTTTGTTGTGAACCCGAATACAACCGTATATGATTGAAAGCAATTCATATGAATTTCAAAATGTATCTCAATACGATTTTGATGGACGACTATTCACTATGAGGCGCCGTTTGGGTCAAAAGTGTTTTTGCAAATATATGTAATTTCATGTCAATATATTCATTAACTTGTAAAAATATTTTTATTTTGTGTTCTGATATATTTATTATCTACGGAACATAACATATTTACGTTTTGAGTGTCATAAATATATATGGCAACAGAGCGAAGTCATTATTCATAAAATAATAGATGGCGACGCAGACAGTTATCATGTGAATAATGGTTCAAATGTCGAGGGAATTGGCGCTGTGGTTACGCGTCCGCCTGTGGGTAGAAAGGTACCAGGATCCTTCATAAAA
Organism: Zygogramma bicolorata; assembly: GCA_032362365.1. Lineage (NCBI taxonomy): Eukaryota > Metazoa > Arthropoda > Insecta > Coleoptera > Chrysomelidae > Zygogramma > Zygogramma bicolorata. The sequence goes on along the minus strand of JAVJAQ010002348.1, from coordinate 46,324 downwards.
AAAATAATTTCGCGATTTGATAAGCATCTGGAGTCCCAATTTGAACTATTAAAATCATTAACATTGACATGACAACTGCCTGAGTCACTGCCATCTATCAGCCACTCTATGTACTAACGACTTCCCCATGTCGCCATGTACCCGACCGTGACAAAATACCACCGGTGCGCCATCTCTTGACGACGTGAAATAGATCGAATTTATAAATATATGGGAATCTCATTTTTATATATTTGTGACACTCAAAACGTAAATATATTATGTTCGGTAGAAAATAAATATATCGGAACATAAAATAAAAATATTGCTAAAGTTAATAAATATATTGACATGATATTACATATATTTGCAAAAATACTTTTGACCCAAACGGCGCCTCATAATTCACAGACTGCCGTGCAATAATCACATTGATAACCCATAGAAACATTGCTCAAGTCACAAAAATCATGAAGACCTACTACTGTTTCTCATGATAGGTGGTGATTTACAACTTGCATGAATGTGTTACTAACAAAATTTATAATAACCAGCTTTTTTAATGTATGTTCATCAATTACAAGTGGAAATTTTTTCTTCGTAGTTTTCTGGGTTTCTAACCTACCACAATCTGAAAAAATGAATATTAAGTAGTGAGAAATGTCAATGACGTAAATTATCGGTTATAATTGCACGAGTGCATAAAAATCACCGGTAGTTTTGCAAGAAAGCGTGATATCTAGAAATTGCAAGTTTATTTTCATATTTTGGCGAATGTGCCCGAGTCCGAAGGACGAGGGCTCTTTTACAAAATATGAAAATAACCGAATGCAATTTGTATAATGTATCACGCTTGAATGCAAAATTATCTGGTCATTTTTATGCACGAATTTAATTCATTGGGGAATATTTCACGAATGAAGAAATTCTCAAGGAAATGTTATTTTTTGTTCATTTATACTTTCCTCTATAGATTGTATGGAGTACTCACCTAAACGCGAAATGTTTTTCTATTTTTGAAGTCTATCTGACATTTATTTGTGTTGTTTACTGTGTTGTAGCGATATGGTTTCAAATGTGTTGTTATGTTATGGTGACTTGATACAATGCAATTACCGCTGTAAATTTTCGATAATTGCATTGCTCTTATGGGACATTTTATATATGAGGGAAATATTCAATGAGAAATATTCGATTTGGAAAAGAATTTGCACATAACTTTAGAGAACGGAAGCGGATTTGGTTTCTGAAACTTTAAAGATGAAAGATAAGTATTTTTAAATAGGTATATATTAGTTCTTGTAATTTTTTTGATAGGCAAAATTTAGTTGAATGAGAAGTTGGTGAATAATTTATCAATCAATCAATCAAAATATGCTTTATTGTCTAAGATATACTCTCATTGACAAAGCTTGTATAAAGATAAAAGTAATTTTATATATACACATATACACATACACATACATATACATATATACATACATATGCACACATATGCATAAACGCACAATAGCATATATAATATGTCGTAAAAGTAAAAACAAATATATAGACAGACAGAAATATTGAAATATAATAAAATTCCTAATAAAATATTAACACGTTAAAAATAAAGATGTATATAGGTCTGACTATCTTTCATTTACCACATAAGTTGTGAAGTCGTCGTTGAAAAATTCTTCGGCAGTGTAATAAACTTTTATCAACAAAAGTTCCTTCACTTTCTTTCGAAAAAATACATCACTTGATATTTTCCTTATAGAAAGGAGAAAATGGTTGGAAAGTTTTTTCCCGTTATAAAATATTGAGTTCCTTATGCGTGATGTTGAAGGAATAGGAAGAGTGATATTATGCGTGAGACGAGTAGCATAACTTGATTGTGACACAATACTTTTGTTGTACTTTTTTTTCACGAGGCAGACTGTCTCTAATATGAAAAGGCAAGTCAGTGGCAATATATTATGTTCAGAAAAGAGAGGTCTACAGGAATCACGAACTCTGGCTTTGCACATATATCTCACAGCTCTTTTTTGAAGGACGAAGACAGAATTTATTGATGTTTGGGAACTTGTCCCCCAGAAGCAAATTCCATAACGCAGGTGTGATTCACACAGGGCAAAGTAGGCATTCCTTGCCGCATGATAGCCAACTGAGTTGGATATGGATCTTATGGCAAAGCAGCCTGAGGATAGTTTGTTACATAATTTGCTGATATGTGACCCGAAGTTCAATTTATTGTCAATATATACTCCTAAAAACTTATTCTCTTGTTTATAGTTAATGAGTTGCTCATCAAGAATTTAGGCAGTAACTTGTCGGGGTAGATTGAAGTCTACCCTTCTACACTGGTATAGATTTCAATTTTAATGCGTATTATTTCAGATTGTGGTTGGTCAGAAACCCAAAAAACTACGAAGAAAAGATTCATCCAACAAAAAGAAATAACTTTCAAACAGTAAGCAGATTGACGAATTTTCGTTTATAGGGGATACTGTTTGGTAGTGTTTAGGGCGTCAATTTTATTGCACATACACATACAGAGAAAAATGTTCTGGATCCTCGGAGTCATACTGTAAAAGTTTGATACAAAAAATATGTCATTACTGGCCAGCGAAAATAGGTATTCTGTAAGTGATGATACACAGTTTAGAACAGCTCAATATCATCTTGGCACGGAAATAAGGCTAGGTAAAATCAATCAATCAATCTTTATTGACCCCAAGAAACATAAATGTTTATGAAGAAGGGATCTTAAAACTGAGTCACTATTACAATTCATACGAATTACGTTGTCACCGACCCCGTATTCTGCTGACAGTATGCTAGAATTCCTAGGAAGAAGCCGCTTATCAGCAAGCCGCCGAGAGTGCATCGCCTCTATGGGAACTTCATGCATTCAGTCTGACATTATTCTTAAAACGATCAACACCATTGTCTTTGATATTTTTTCTGTTCAAATAAAATAATTTTTTAAAAAGGCTTTTCGAGTTTTCGAAAACAAAAGTGGCGCAGTCGGTAGGATTTCGAAAGTGAAAAAGTTCATCGGGAAATCGTTCACTTCAGTTTTTACTGTTTATTCGAAATCGCGAACGGTACGCATCCATCGAGGAATCGTCGTTCATAGACATTTAAGTGGAAACAGAGAAGCAGAGAAATACCAGCCCGTTGCAGAGATCCAGATGGCAAAAAGCATTGTGGTTTTATTGTGAGTATATTTCATTCATATTGTCAGACTCCTCTGAAACCTCAGAGTTCCTTTTAAGTATCCTTCATTCCATTGATCACATTATTATCAATTTTTTTTTCTCTTCAATATTGAGAAATTCCTATTTCGATATACCGCATATCGGAAATATTGATCATTCATATAGATAATCAATAATAAATAATTTTCGATAATCAGATAGTTATTTCTCAAAATAGATCCGGTTATAGATTTGTTAGCGGGAAGACTTGCGGCTCTCAGAATGCCTGAAAGCGCGAATGTCCCGGTAATCAATTCCGATCTTTTGAGAACAATTCCCGAATATGATGGGAATCCAACAGGTTTAGTAAGATTCATAAAAACCGTGCAAGAACTCGCGAATATTTATTTTGATAATACAAATGCCTTAGCACCTCAAAATATTCTCATAGTGAATACAGTGCTATCAAAACTCACCGGTGCCGCGATTGAAGCAGTCAATATTTACAATGCCAAATCTTGGCATGAAATTAAAGAAACTCTGTTACTCAATTTTGGAGATCAGAGAGATTTGAATTCTTTGAATCAAAATTTAATGCACATGAGACAGGGAAATGAAACACCGCAGCAATTTTATTCAAATTGTATTCATGTATTAAACACTATTTGCAATTATATTGATTTACACACTGCTACAGAGATTGAGAAAAAATGTGAAAGAAATCTTTTCACCAACCAAACTTTACGTGTATTTTTAGTGGGTTTGAAAGAACCATTCGGTACAAGAGTAAGAGCTCGTAACCCCCAAACGTTACCACAAGCCCTCACTATTGTCAATGATGAAATGAATATAATGAATTTGCAAAGAAATTTTTTCCCTAAGCCTCACCTTACCCACACTCGCCCCAATTATAGTTCTCAATATCGTCAAATAAGCCATAATTATTCCCAACCTCAAATGAGCTTCAGTTCACAGAGACCATCTTTTTCTGCACCAAATTTCCCTCAGTCGAGTGGACAATCACAGCGTCCAACATTTCCAAGTCAACCAATTGCTATAAAACCAATCAATCGCCCTCCACAAAGGTTTCTGACAAATGCTCAAGTATTTGGCCCCCCCCAAAATGTCTGGAAAAATCCTCCAAACAGAACAAACAATACTCGACCTACCCCAATGAGTGGCATATCACACGGTACGACACTCCGACAACAAAATCGCCCGAACGCCTTTCAAAATAATGGCCAAAATAAAAACTTCATTTCCGAAGAACTTTTCCATACAGAACAAAGTTCCGTTCCCTATAACGATTACTCCGAACCGATTCCTGATGAATTCGGGAACGATAATGCATGTTACCAACCAGAGTATACTTATGACGAAGAAAATTGGGAAACGGAAAATTTTCCGAGTGCCCAGGACCAGGACGATCAAACTTAGTCATCGAATCAAATAATTTACTAGAAAGACAACTCCCATTTATCGAAATAAAACACCCTCCTTTAAAATTACTAATCGATACTGGTTCAACACGATCATTTTTGGATCCAATAATTGCTAATCAATACTTTGAAAATTTCATTCAAAATGAACCTTTCTCAGTTTCAACTTGTTTCAACACCTCGAATCATAGTTCATCAATTACGATTCCATCATTCAATGAGTTCAAAAGTGATAAAGAAATAAAATTTTTCTTGTACAAGTTCCATAACATATTTGATGGATTATTGGGAATCGATAATTTGAAATTGTTGAAAAGTCGATTGGACTTGATCAATAGCAAACTTTTAACACCAGAATCAATTTTAACTATTAAATATTTCACCTCAAATCCAACATTATTATTCGAGGAATTGATTCCAAAAAATTCTAAAATTATTACAAAAATTCCTATTGATTGCTCGAACGGACACATCATTATACCAAAACAAGAGATTTTGTCGTGCATAATCCCCGAAACTTTAACAGTTGCATCCAATGGAAAAGCCACTGTTGAAATATTCAACCCAACCGGAAATGACACAAAATTAACCATGTTATACCCAATCAAGACTGTACCCCTCAAATATGACGAAACTTATAAATGTAATGACCTTCCTGAAATCAGTGAACATGACTGGAAAAATAATTTTGAAATAAATTTTTCTGAAAATCTACAGAACGTCTCAAAAAATGATATTCAAAAAATAATACGTACAGATCACTTAAATTGTGAAGAAAAAAAACAACTTTTGACACTTTGTAGACAATTTTCTGATATTTTCTACAGAGAAGACGAACCACTGACATCTACAACCGAAATAAAACACGAGATTAGGACTAAAGACGAAATTCCCGTTTATACGAAATCATATCGGTACCCTTTTGTTCACAAACAGGAAGTGCAGGCACAAATTCAAAAAATGCTCAAACAAAATATTATAAGACCAAGCAAATCTCCCTGGTCATCTCCTATTTGGATAGTCCCCAAAAAGTCAGATGCATCAGGAAAGAAAAAGTGGAGAATTGTTATCGATTATCGAAAGTTAAACGAAAAGACAATCGATGACAAATATCCAATACCCAATATAACGGATGTTTTGGACAAACTTGGCAAGTCTATGTATTTTACGACATTGGACTTAGCGTCAGGTTTTCACCAGATCCAAATGAATCCTTCTGACATTGAAAAAACAGCTTTCAATGTTGAGGGAGGCCATTATGAGCATGTGCGAATGCCTTTTGGTCTGAAAAACAGCCCTGCGACGTTTCAGCGCTGTATGGATAACATCCTCAGACCCTATATTAATAAAATTTGCTTAGTGTACCTAGATGATATAATCGTATTTTCTACATCATTACAGGAGCACATTGATAGTCTTACTAAGATTTTCAAATGCTTACGAGACGCAAATTTCAAAGTCCAAATGGATAAGTCGGAATTTCTAAAAAAAGAAACGGCCTATCTTGGACATGTCATAACCACTAACGGTATAAAGCCCAACCCAAGTAAAATTTCTGCTGTTCAGAAATTTCCTATCCCGACTACGACAAAACAAATCAAAGCATTTTTAGGACTCCTTGGATATTACCGAAGATTCATAAAGGACTTCGCAAAATTGACAAAACCCCTTACAGCATGTTTGAAAAAAGGTGCAAAAATAATTCATAATTCCGAATTCATACAATGTTTCGAACACTGCAAAACATTATTGACTAATGAACCTATACTTATCTACCCGAATTTTGACCAGCCATTTATACTTACTACTGATGCCAGTAATTTTGCGCTAGGCGCTGTCCTTTCACAAGGACCTATCGGTTCTGATAAACCTGTGGCGTACGCCTCACGGACGCTCAACCAATCAGAGCAAAATTACTCTACCATCGAAAAAGAGCTTTTAGGGATCGTATGGGCCACTAAGTACTTCAGACCTTACTTGTATGGCCGAAGGTTCCAAATTTTCACAGATCACAGGCCCCTCCAATGGCTCATGTCACTAAAAGAACCAAATTCACGTTTGGTAAGATGGCGCCTCAAACTCGAGGAATTCGATTATGAAATTATTTATAAAAAAGGGAAAAATAATACCAATGCAGACGCGCTGTCGCGTATCGAAATCCACATCAACGAATTGCAGGATTTCATGGAGAATTTCAATGAAAATCATCGTGAAATCTTAGACATTTCAAACAATATTCCCCAAAGAATAAATCGTTCAACGGACGAGGAATCAATCATTCCTCAATTGGGAGAAGCTCCCAATCTCAATGACGTTGATAGCGATGCGAATTTACCTACATCAGATTTCATAACACCTTCTTTACAAGACCTTACCACTGACCTGGAATTTCCTCTTGTCAACTTCGATATCCCAATTGATACCAGTAACACTGGAAATAGAAACGAAACTATTGCCAGTGGTAATAACGAAAATCGAGACATTCCTAATACCGATGCCTCTATTGAAATCGTTAATAATGACAACGCCAACGCACAAGGGTCGAACTGTGAAACTGTTCACTCTAATGTAGAAGACCCAGTTTTGACAATCCCAATTTCAGAACAACCTCTGAATAATTTTGAACATCAAGTCAATATTGATCTCGTATTCTATTCACCAGCCACCCCAAAAATCAAAGAAATTTTTCCTAACAAAAAAAGAATCTTTGCTCAACTATCCCTTCAAAATTTTGAACAAGATGTGATCAGATTACTCAAAGATTATCTTGACCCGAAATACCTTTACGCTTTATATTTGCCCGACGAAAACATGATACCTCAATTTTGTGAAATAATTAAAAATACCTTCAGAACACCCTCATATAGATTTGTTAGATGTACTAAGATCCTTAAAGACGTTCTCAGGACAGACGACCAACAACATACAATTCAAAAATATCACGAAGGCAAAACTAATCACAGAGGTATAGTCGAAACAGAAAAACGAATCAGAGAAACATACTACTGGCCAAAACTAGGTATTGACACAAGAACTTATATCAACAATTGCCCTATATGTCAACCAAATAAATATGACCGTAATCCTCCAAAACAAATATTTCAAGTTACCCCAACACCCAGTAGGCCTTTCGAAACCGTTTTTATAGACACTTTCCAAGCAAAAAACCAAAAGTTTTTGACTATTGTTGACGCATTCTCAAAATACGCACAAGCATACCCTCTCCTTAATCTCAGTGCTGTCGAGGTTGCGAATAATTTACTGACCTACATCAACCATCATGGTGTTCCCAAGTCCCTCCATTCGGACAATGGCACAGAACTCAAAAACGAACTGATTCAAGACTTCGCTGACACTCACAAAATAAAATTACATTATGTCACCCCTGATCATCCAGAATCCAAAGGAATAGTCGAACGATTTCATTCCACAATTATCGAACATCTGAGAATTCTACAAGAGACTCACAAAGAACTCGACATTGTTAAACAAATGCCATATGCTATCATGGGATATAATCATTCGATTCATTCAGCCACGGGAATGAAGCCCATTGACATCATCACAGGTCACCTATCCACCTCAGATCCTTTCAATGTAAATTTAGAAAATCTTGTTCAGAGCGCCTACATGACAGCTCATAAAACAAAAACAGCTGAACTGTACCGACATTTAAACGAAAAACTCTCTAAATCCAAACAGAAAATAATTGAAAAACGTAACACCGAACGCGAACCTCCACTCAACTATAAAGAAAAAACGCCAGCATACAAACGTACAGACACACGCAATAAACTTTCTCCAAAGTTCAAGCGAGTCACCGTTTTGAAAAATAGAACAACTAAACTAAAATTACCAAAAAATACCATGCACAAATCAAGTTTCAAAAGACCATTGTTTCAGGTACGTCCTGTCACTGACGATGAGCCAGGATGTTCAAATACAGTCCCTGAATAAAAATCCAGGTATCCTACCCTTCAAAATAGGAACCACTCGTGTGAAAGGAAACCACCATACCTTTATTCACTATTTTGACCTCACCCCTATATCTGATGAACTCTCTCTTATTCAATCACAATATTCGAAATTACTCGAAGCAGTAAATAGCGGACTGTCTCATCCATACTTTGCAGAACTGAAGACAATCAATCAAACAATATTTTTCCAACTTCAATTATCATTCACTAAATTAGATTCACTTGTACCAGCTAGAAGACCAAAAAGAGGATTAATAAACGGCCTCGGTAGTATAATCAAAAGTATCAGCGGTAATTTAGATGCGGAAGACGCAGAAAAATATGATCAGGCAATCGCAGAATTAGAAAACAGTCAAGAAAATATTGTAACCAAAATAAATGATCAAATTTCACTCTCTAAACACATGATTCAAGCTTTTGAAGAAACAACCAAAACAGTTAAACACAATCAGCAAGTAATGGCAAATAGAATCAATAAAATTGCTTCGGATTTATCAACTTTTATATATGATTTCAATGATTTTCTTGAAACGAAGGAAGCTTTCGAACAACTCAACTCTATTCTTCAATTATTGATCCAAATATTAACTGATCTGGAAAACGCAATTGCATTCGCCAAACTGCACACAGCGCACCCGAGTGTTTTGAAAATAAAAGATCTCGAAAACATGATCATATTCGTATCACAACATTATACTTTCGAGAATCTTTTGTTCGGGATAGATTCAACTAATACATTTCGATACTATGAAATCATCGAAATAGGAACATATCAAAAAAATAATAAGATAGTTTTTGTGATAAAACTCCCACTAGTACTCCCGAATATTTTTACCCAATATCACCTATATTCAGTTCCTACCCCAAATCAAACCATCATTATACCACCCTCACCATATCTGACTACGGATGGGGTATATTTTCAATATTCGACAATGCCCTGCCTGGACCTTCATGATGTCCACTACTGCCCTTGGAACAATCTACTACCAGGAGTCTCCACGAGTGACTGCACTTTCCAAATTCTTGGCATCGACAGTGACCTGTCCAATTGCCACCCCGTGCCAATAAGCCAGGAATCCAACATCATTGAACAAGTGGACGATGCCCACTATATAGCAATTTTTACGAACGCCACCCGCATCCAGACAATGTGCAGCTCCACGGATATCACCACCCTCACAGGAGCCCATCTGATTACCCTTCCATTGGGGTGCCAATTCAGAACTCCTACAGAAGAATACGTCAACGATGTGACAGAAATAGGAGAGCAACCCTTGCTCTTGCCTGATATTCTGCTACCACAACACGCAACCACCCAAGAGATGCCTGCCTTGAAACTCCAAGACACCCCTCTAGACAAGCTGAACGAAATACATAGAGAGGCCGACCGCCTATCACTCCTGACAAGAGATCATCATCCATCCCCAGTGTACCCATGGACACTTCCGATATATGCCACAATGATAATCATTCTTGGTATCGTTATCATTAAGAAGTACAAGCACCTGATAGTTCGACGCCAGCCTCCTGCTACCCTTCAAGAGAACAACACCGAGCAACCCTTACCAAAGGAACGGAAAACATTCTTCACTCCATGAAACCATGTTTTCCATCTTAGGGGGGAGGAATTACGTTGTCACCGACCCCGTATTCTGCTGACAGTATGCTAGAATTCCTAGGAAGAAGCCGCTTATCAGCAAGCCGCCGAGAGTGCATCGCCTCTATGGGAACTTCATGCATTCAGTCTGACATTATTCTTAAAACGATCAACACCATTGTCTTTGATATTTTTTCTGTTCAAATAAAATAATTTTTTAAAAAGGCTTTTCGAGTTTTCGAAAACAAAAGTTACGTTAAAATGAATATTTCGATCATGAACCAATCCAATGTCAGATGGAAAGAGAGAAGTGTTACTTGATCAATTACTTTTTCAAGCAACGTTGGTATATAGGAGGAAGGTTACGAAATGTCATCATATCGATCCCTCCATATTGCGGGGGCGTCAATGAGGTTAAGGTGAAATTCCACGATATACTAATATGCAAGTGGATTTCAGTTTCTGGTATCTGGTTGGTAGATAACAACAGATAGCCAAAAAAATACCTGCTACTTTGATTATGTTTATTTACCATATCATTATTCTCAGGTCTATTATCTGGTGAATCTTTTGAATAACTATCAATATTGAATATTGCAATGGTTATTGAAAATAATAATATAGATAATAAACAACTGTTATAGGAGAATATAAATATACATCATAAAGATTTTTGAAATATCTTCGAGTAACAAAATTGCATTATTGGTCTCATTCTCGAATATTTTTCAATAACCTAATGATATTTAAGAATCAATAGGCCACCGAAAAATAGACCTGATTGGGAATCTACTAATCGGCTCTCAGCCAAACAATGTAATTGGGTTTTTGGTATAGTTTCTGGAAATCATAATCAAATACCAATAAATATAAATAGCATAAATGATAAATGACATGAAAATCACAGATTCCACTGCTTTCAACCCCTTTTCATGGAGCAGTGAAATTTTTACTGCATTTGCAGCAAAATTTCTACGGAGCATGCGCACTTGCATTTTACTGCACTTGCAGTAAGAATTCTACTGCTCCATAAAAAGAATCCTTTACACTAATGAAAATTGAACAAACGACTTTGAATACCTAAAAAATGATTCCCTGAACTCCACAAAGGCAAGACAATACGCAACGCAGGTTCAGGTATGCTCTGTGGGCTGTGACAACGCAACAAATCTTTTACTTGTACAACAGAGTAACAAAGACCCCAAGAGACAGAGACAATCAGGAATTAGCCACATGTAACGTATATGTTTGTGTGTTCTGTGATAATTTCTTTGCACTTTTTCTGTTTATCTTTGGTTCTATGGGGTTATGCCACCTATAGAGATTTTTAATTTACCCAATTCACCCCAGGACTGCCAACTTCGATTTCCCCAAACCCTGCCCCTAGCTTCAGGTACCCCTTCGCCTATAAACTCGTGACATTTCGTAACTTTCCCATATATGAACGTTGTTTTTCAAGTTTCTTTTGAAGCGGTTGTCAAAATAATCTTCAGTTAATTTCTTTGGTAGTTTTTACTGTCATTTTAGTTTAGTGCGCAACCGGATGTTGAACCAATTACCGTTTCAAGTTGGATCGGATCAGCTTGTAGGGTCTTCCGATATGGTGAATTAAATTATGAAAAAAAATTAACACTCACTACAATTGAGTAACGAAATCAATAATTGAACCATAAGGAAAAAACCTAGATTCGTACCTTGCATACAGTATCCACATCCCATGGCAAAATAGACACAAGATCAATGACCTCACAAGAAATCTGAAACTTTTCTTTCGCCAACTCTGCAACTTCCTTCAGGACATGCACCTGGGTACCCCAACCTATGAGTGTCACATCATTTCCTGAAAAAAAAAATTGACTAGTATAGGTACAATTCTAACGAGTCTCACTCTCTGTTAACCTCGTTGAATAAAAGTGTTGAGAGAGGATTTATATGCAATAACAATTCACTTATAGTAATTTAATCTTGCGTGGTATTCGGTGAGAAAATTTCACGCCATATTTCGCAAAAAAATTATTAATCCAACCAGACATTTTGAATTACTTTTCAGGGTATTGCTGTTGTTGACATATGTTGATTTGTCATTTTTGTTTAACCGGTTCTGTCAAAATGCTTGATAATCATTAGTTTAAAAAAATATTTAATTCCATATTTCTTAAATATAAATAAAAAAAATACCTGTAGTTGAACTTTAGTTGAACCATATGCTAAAACTCAGATGGGTATGAGCCAGTCTATCGCCCTTTGGTAATTTTAGTTAAGTAAAGGTGGTAGAAATATATTTTTAAATTTAACAAGAAATTGCTATGAGGATTTATGATAATAATATGCCTTTATTCATCATATTGAACATTTTACACTAATTGTTCTATCTACCATATTTCGTTAAATAAAAAAGTTAGTTATATCGGATGCTAAAACTCAGATGGGTATGAGCCAGTCTATCGCCCTTTGGTAATTTTAGTTAAGTAAAGGTGGTAGAAATATATTTTTAAATTTAACAAGAAATTGCTATGAAGATTTATGATAATAATATGCCTTTATTCATCATATTGAACATTTTACACTAATTGTTCTATCTACCATATTTCGTTAAATAAAAAAGTTAGTTATATCGGATACTAAAACTCAGATGGGTATTAGTCAAGATTATCGCCCTTTCATAATTTTAGGTCACTAAAATGATAGAAATATATTTTGATTCACAGATATTTCATTATTTAAGGGTTGTAAATCATATGTTTATTTTTTGAACTGTCAAAAAATTTCCACTTAATTATCGTGGCGCCTCAAGAAAAATTCCGGAAATTTTTGTAGTTGCCATGGTAACCAGTCGAAATTAAGGCATCTTATTGGTTGAAAAGTAAAGGTGTGAAATTTTCGGTTTTAATTGCACTAGTGCATAAAAATTGCCAATAATTCTGCAAGAAAGCGTGATATCTAAAAATTGCAAGAGCCTATTTTCATATTTTGGCGAGAGTGTCCAAGTCCGAAGAACGAGGGATCTTTTACAAAATATGAAAATATCCGAATGCAATTTGTATAAGATATCACGCTTGAATGCAAAATTATCTGGTCATTTTTATGCACGAATGTAATTCATTGGAATATTTCACGAATAAAGAAATTCTCAAGGAAATGTTATATTTGGTTCATTTATACTTTCCTCTATATTCATATGAATTCCAAAATTTATTATCTCAATACAATTTTGGTGGACGACTATTCACAGACTGCCGTGCAATAAAAACATTGATTACCTATAAAAACATCGCTCAAGTCACAAAAATAATGAAGGCCTACTACTGTTTCTCATGATACAAGGTGATTTACAACTTGCATGAATGTGTTACCAACAAAATGTATAATAACCAGCTTTTTAATGTATGTAAATCAATTACAAGTGGAAATTTTTTCTTCGTAGTTTCCTGGGTTTCTAACCTACCACAATCTGAAAAAATGAATATTAAGTAGTGAGAAATGTCAATGACGTGAATTATCGGTTATAATTGCACGAGTGCATGAAAATTACCGATAATTTTGCAAGAAAGCGTGATATTTAAAAATTGCAGGTTTGTTTTCATATTTTGGCGAAAGTGCCCGAGTCCGAAGGACGAGGGCTCTTTTACAAAATATGAAAATAACCGAATGCAATTTGTATAAGATATCACGCTTGAATGCAAAATTATCTGGTGATTTTTATGCACGAATGTATGGAGCACTCCCCAAAACGCGAAATGTTTTTCTATTTTTGAAGTCTATCTGACATTTATTTGTGTTGTTTACTGACGTCTAGCGATACGGTTTCAAATGTGTTGTTATGGTGACTTGATACAATGCAATTACCGCTGTAAGTTTTCGATAATGGCATTGCTCTTATGGGACATTTTATATATGAGGGTAATATTCGCTTTAACTTTCACTTACACTTTCACCATGAAAGATTAAATATCTTCAGTGAAAAATTCAGGGCATCGACATTAAAACTTTCATTTCAACCTTAGAACATCCATTATCTGAACTGAGAATGCAATTTGTTTCTGCGCATGCGCAAATTAAACAATGACCGACAATAAGGATTAATGCGCATGAGTAGTTTTTATATGAAGTGCTGCATTAGCTATCAATATTTTCTTAGTGACAATTACAAAAATAAAGTGAGGGGGGTAATGAAAAATGAAATTACTGTTACATGAATCGATCTCGAGAATCAAATCGTTGAAATTATCTGTCATAATGTTTTTTCTCACCCTGTACAAGAATATCCGCTCGACCAATCGGCAGCTGGTAGTCTCCTACTGGCACCTCATCCACTGCTGCCCTGTACAATATTTTCGGTTCGAGTATCAAGCATGGATCTGGATCTCTGATACAACTCAGCAGGAGGCCCTTTGCTTTGATCGGACTCCTAGGAATAACTATCTGGAACAATCGTATCAATTGTCTGGTGGTTTTATTTATTTATTTATTCCTTTATTTAGCACAGCACAGGCTAATATACAATGTTTGATCCTAACTAACATTAGGCTAATGTCAAAATATTTAAACATGAATGAAAAATATAAATAAATGGTCACACCCACAAATAATAAAATTCAATTACTTATATATAAAATATCGACACATAAAAGTAGGTAACGAAGGTAAGACACAAGTATTGATACGGATACAAAATAACAAATACAACAATTTTAAAACCTTAAATAATTAAACTCAAAAATAATAAAATCATTCGCCCATTATGTGCATTTTCAACTTTCTTTTGAATTGAACTATCGAATAACAATCCTTGATACCATCATCCAAATTATTGAAAGCCAACATTCCTGCATGATAAATCGATTTTTCAGTACATTTCTAATTTTTGGTCCCTACATGGATATTTCTGTTGGTTCTGGTATTATAATTATGATAATTTTCATTATAAGTTCTTTTTCTGGTCAAGTAGTCCGGAGATAGATGATGATGCATCTTATATATCAGTACCATTGTATGGTTGTACACATAGTCTTTCAACGACATCCATTTCAATTCTCTCAACATGTTGACTATTGGTGTCTCTTGATACCGCCAGTATGACTCTCATAGCTCTATTTTGTTGCTTTTGAAGTCGATCCAGCTCGTTTTTATTTGCCGTAAATAGTATTGAAGAACAAAAAATAAGATGTGGTAAAACTAATGTGTTGTGAATTGTAATTTTTGACCATCTAGATAGGCTTGGTGATACTCTCACCAGAAAATTGACATTATTGGTGACAGTTTTTATCACTTTCAAAACATGTTCTTTGAATGTTAGTCCTTGGTCAATCAATACTCCCAAATACTTCACCACTGTAACACTTTCAATATCCTCATTAGCAGTCTTTATACTAATTCCTCTATTTTTGATTTCATCATAACCGGTTTTATTACTCAGTAAGAGACATTTTGTCTTTTCACTATTCAGTTTGAGAGTGTTGAGATTACACCATCGACTTACTCTGCAGAGCTCATTATTTAGAGTATCTATCAATTCATTAACATTATGGGAACAGTAATATATTAATGTGTCATCTGCAAACAAACTAATTTTACACTCAGTAATGTCGGAAACGAGGTCATTTATATATAAAAGGAAGAGTAATGGCCCAAGTATACTACCCTGTGGCACTCCATTATCATTAATAATTTCGGAGGAAGTAATGTTATTGACCTTTGTTACTTGTTTTCTATCACTTGAATAGTCTTCGAACCATTTCAGTACTGTGCCGGTTATTCCATATAATGTTATAACTTTAAAAGTAATCTCTTTCTGTCGACTGTCTCGAAGGCGCGTCGCAAATCTAAGAACACGGCTCCAATTGATTTAGTTTTCGTCTATCCACGTTTTCCAGTCTTTGTACAGCAATTTCACAACTATGCTCAACTCTGAAGCCTGACTGAAATTCTGACAAAATATCATTACCTTTTATGTAAAGGATCAATTGTTCATAGACAACCCTCTCTAACAACTTTTCCACTGCAAAAAATGTGTTTATTAGTCTTAGGTCACCTGCTTTATTTGAATTTTTGACATTTGGAACTGGGATTATGGTCGAAACTTTGAGCGTACATGGAAATTCACCTAACTGTAGAGAACTGTTGACAAGGTTGAGTAATGGATTCTTTATACTCTCATAAACATTTTTCGTGGAGAACAAAATATCGTGAAGTTCTTCGTGATTTATAAGTCGGAATTCACCTAGGAACACATTCGTGTTGTTCGAAGATATGTCGTCAAAACGTGGATCAACATCTCTTGTCAATTTCCTCATCATCGATCTTAAGTTTCGTGATTGTGTTTGTTCTTCCATTCGTTGAAAGCAAAGGTTTCAGTGTTCTCCACATTCGTTTTGGATTTCCCTTACAGTTGTTAATTTTGTATTTATAATATATTCGCTCCTGTTCTCTAATTATTTTGACCACATTATTTCTAGCTCTTCTGTATTTTTCTCTATCATCGTCTTTATTCGACATTCTACATAACTTATAGTTGCTGTCTCTAGTTATGATAGCATTTCTTACTATTTCATTCCACCACTCCTTATATTTCGGTTTTATTATCTTCTTGGTTGAGGAAGGTTACCAGAACAATATTTTTATTTATTCCTCCAAAGGTATATTGAGCGAGAAAATGTGATTCCTATGTATTGCAGTGCCTGACGTGTCACATTAGCAGGGGAGGAGCTGTTTTAGACTCTTTCTATTTGTGAAAGTTTTGTTTTCATTTCACTTCTTTCATAGAAGTGGTAATTTAAATTTTTTGACTGATTGCTTTAGATTGGACTTGAAAATAAAAACGATATCGGTGAAAGTATAATGTTTTTGAAAATCGAGGTCGTAAATAATGGTGGAGGAGCGTTTGAGGTTTTTCTGGTGGAGGTATTTATGTTTTTAGAGAACTATGTATGTGAAGAATTTCTGGGCCTCACCTTCAATCCGGGAGTATGAGCAAAATATGCTTCCGGACTTTGGGAATGGTACAAAGCACCGTGTCCTACTGCTCCGCAAGGTGCCCTCACAGTCAATTTGCCGCAGTCAAATGTTCCTCCAGATCTGTATCTGTACTTGGCAGCTTCGTTCACCAACTGAAAAAAAAAATTAAATAACTTGCGATCAAATTATCCATGGTAATTAATTCCCGAGGTAATACCATTGATTACAATTTGGTAATGTTTTTTCGAATGAATACGAGTAATTACTGTTATTATGTTCAAAAATAAATATATTCTTTAGGGTTATTCATTATCTATCAGGTGTAGAAAAATAGCGTATGCAACTCTCATGTAATGGTTATTACATGATCGTTGCATAATATACTCCACTGTTAAGACTGAAATATCAACATCTTTCATCAATTCAGCTTTTCGTTTCCAATTAATATTGAATATTACAGGGCTTTCCTGTCGTGTGAATCTGTATATAACAAAAAGTAGCCTAGGAGTCCAATTGTCAAACAAACAACAGTGTACTTTACATTAAAGTTTGCTTGAATCACGGTGTATAAATATGTTTATCCACTACTATTTCATCATGTACTCATTATTATACGTCTATACGCTCGACCTTAATGATACCCATTATGCACTAGTGAATAATCAGTCATTATCCACTTTTGTCAAATACTTCCTTTATTTACGTACAGCTTATCCAATCCAACTTGGCACGGTAATTGGTTCCACATCCGGTTGCGCACTAATCTGACAGTAGATTTCTTATGGCTGCTTGTCTCGCACTGCGCAGTACGTCATCATTTCCGTGCCAAGTTGAAATGGACAAGCTGTATAATATTATATTGTTTTGCTACAAGCAATCGGAATTTCAAATTTTATCGTGTGAACCAAGAAATATTTTCAATTCAGTTCTTTACCTACATATAAAAAGAAGGCAAGGAGCATCTACTTGAGCTATCAGCGACTATGAATGGGCGTGTCATATCGAAATAGCTTTTGAATCGAAACAAATTTGACTTGAGTAAAAAAATATCCAAAAGAAAAACATCAACAAATTTTTTTATTGGTCGTGGATAAAGTATAGTATTCTACTCGCGTATAATGGCTATTATACGTTCGTTGAATAATATACTGATATGTGTTCCGTAGGTTTCTGGGTTTGTAACTCACTACAATCTGAAAAAATGAGAATTATTATTGGAATCTATACAAGTGTAGAAGGGCAGATTTTTAATCTACCCCAAAAAGTTGCTGGGCCTATTGAGAAACAGTTCTTTCTGAATAGAACAAGTCCAATTAGTCAGCAACTTAGCGTTATCTCAAATTTTGACTATCAAAAAAAATTATAAGAATTAATATATATGAAAATATTTATCGTTAACGTTTCGGAAACTAAATCAGTTTCTGTTCTCGAAACTTATACGCAAATTCCTGTTTGAATGCAAATATCTCTTGTTGACAATCTTCGAAATTGCCATTAGTCAAATATTTCAAATCTGACTTAAAATTTTGTCCTTCAGGAGGGGCAGTCATCCGCGATCCATATCAAGCGAATTCATTGATATGCATTCTTCACCAGACAGCATGATGAAAGCAGAATCCTTTAATTTTCGTTTCTTGCCATTGCTTTCTTTCGTTATAATTTTAGTGTCGTTCCATTCTACTGTGTGATCAACAGTAAGAATGTGTTCTGATAATTTAGAACCACCTAGTTTTTGATGTACATCTTGTGTTCACTCTTTCGCACTTCCAACGGTCGAGACGTTTCACCGATATATTTATGACCGCAAGAACAAGGAATTTGATGAATACAATTTTTTGTGTTTTCTGTTGGGTTATTTGGTTTGGTATGTGTGAGTATTGATCTTAAAGTATTTGTTGTTTTGAATGTTGTTCTAACATTATACCTGTTACCGATCCGTTTTATATTTTCAGACAAACGAGGGACATATAAGGCATAATGTTTGATACAGGTTGTGTATTTTATCTAGGTTTTATGTCTTCATTGTGGACTGTGTTCGGATTCTCAATTTCTGTCAAAGTTTTTTCTATGAATTTTTATGAATCTTTCTTCGTTGATTCTTCTTGTGAGTTCCATATAATTTTTGTTCTATCATGAAGGCATTTTACTATACTTCTCTTGTCACTTGTGTGGTGGTTTGAGGTGGAGTGAAGATCTCTGTTGGCATGTGTTTTATACACTTGTGTCTATATGACGTGTCGATTTCTTTATCATTACATCTAGAAATGGAAGTTCATTGTTATTTTCTGTTTCTAATGTGAACTTTATTGTTGGCTCTTGTTTGTTAATATGTTCCAAAAATGTGACAAACAATTTCAAAAAAGTTACCAAAGATCTCTCTATTAGAAACTCTGTGCGAGTGACAGGGCCGGCGCTAGGAGATTTCGTAACACTATTTTCGAATCATAGCAAATAGAAACACATACCTGATCGAACGCAGGAAAAATATAATCAGCAAACTGTATTTCAGCGATAGCGGTCGATCCCACTGCTGCAGCCCCGATGGCGAATCCCGCTATGCCCTGTTCGCAGAGGGGCGTATTGAACACCCTGTCTCTGCCGTATTTCTCCTGCAGGCCCACCGTGCACCTGAAGACCCCGCCGAAGCCGACGTCTTCACCGAAAACGATGGCGGACTCGTCTGTCCTCATGGCTATGTCCAGCGCGTTGTTTATCGACTGGAACATGTTCATTTTGGACTTTTCGCCTGTTTCGACGAAAAAGTAGGTGGAATTATACTATCATCAGTACTTTTCAATTATAACTGTTAGCTATTTGCTTGATAAACACGTGAATGGTATTGCTCCTTCAGTGGAAATGAAAATGAGATATGGAATCCTTTTTTTGGGCGACAGTTCTCAATACTTTTTAAACTCTGTGTTCGTCATTCAAAAAAAAACCTCACGTTTCAGGGCAAAGCCAAGAGACCCCTGTAAACCTCTGTTGAAACTCCACAGAATCATGACATTGACATGTATGTATATATTCTGGAGAGTGTATGTTCGATTTACAAAAAATTATGTCATGCAATCAATTCAACTTCCCGTTATAATACGAGGCACGAAATCCACATCATCCCCTTAGCGATACCTACAAGCTCAATGACAAAAAATAAAATATTCTGTATTTTCTGTGACGGAAAAAAAAATTGACATTTTATCTCTGATGACAAGTAACAAAATGTCACTTTTTATGAAATTACTTTCTTCTCCAGGAATATATATATATATATATATATATATATATATATATATTCCTGGAGAAAAAAGTAATTTCATATACAACGCCGTAAAAATTTTCAATTGCCAATAGAAGCTCGTTCCTTAATCTGAATATAGAAAATTTAGAAATGCCCTGAAGGATTTACTTCTAGACAATGCATTCTATTCATTGGAGGAATTTTATAATGAAATCTTTCAAGATCTGAATTCCTTTTGTATTTGACTATGGCTGTCCTTATCCATTTTTTATATAGTTAGGTCCCGTCCTACTTGGTCTGTTATACTTCTATTCTGTTTTGTATTACTTCTTCAAAGACTTGGTCGGTAAGAATTGTTCTTGACATTAAAGCATTAGCTTTCTCAACCCTCTCGGAACTATGTTTGCTGATTATTGTGAGAGTGCAGAATTCTCACCCCTTCATTGTGAGCTTGGAGACCTGTCGAACTTCTATTGCTCATGGATCTTTTTTCAATAGAACAGCTGAGCTTTGGAACTCCTTGCCGAGGGAGATTTTTCCTGAGGCTTACCAACTTCAGAAATCTAAAGTTTCGTGTGAATCTGTATACAGTGTGGTCCACTAAGTCTGCAACAAATGGGAAACGTTTTTATTATCGATTTCTCAGAAAATTTTTTCTTAACAAAAGTTGGTGCATGTTCCAAAACTATACCAAGTGTACCTGAAATGGCTTTATGACAATCACCATACAGGATATGCCAAAAAATATAAATTTCGTTCAAGAGTAAAGTACCCTTATTTCAGAAAATATAGAAATATGTTGAGGGGAAAAGTTGCTTAGAGTTAAAAGTTATGTTCAGATACGAAGTCATGGCCTGATATTCGAATTTTTTTTCTTCTGGAAAATTGTGAATTACCCCCGTATGATATATATTTTTACTATTTTGATTCAATATGTATTTGAAGTAGTTACAATCAAATCGGTTTGGAGTATTTCTTATCAAATTGAAGTGAATTTGTATAATTTACATGGATTTGTATTTTTTTAGGTGACCGTCAACTTCTTGTTTGTTGCAACGATATTTAAACAGAACTCTGAAATAACACAAATACTTTTTTTAACGAGGCAAACACTTTACTAACTACATAAAAATATTTGTGTTACTTTAGAGTTCTGTTAAATATCGTTGCAACAAACAAGAAGCTACTTCAAATACATATTGAATCAAAATAGTAAAAATATGAATCATACGGGGGTAATTCAAAATTTTCCAAAAGAAAAATAAAATCGAATAGCAGGCCATGACTTCGTATCTGAACATAACTTTTAATTCTAAGCAACTTTTCTCCTCAACATATTTCTATATTTTCTGAAATAAGGGTACTTTACTCTTGAACGAAATTTATATTTTTTGGCCTATCCTGTATGGTGATTGTCATAAAGCCATTTCAGGTACACTTGGTATAGTTTTGGAACATGCACCAACTTTTGTCAAGAATAAAATTTTCTGAGAAATCGATAATAAAAAAGTTTCCCATTTGTTGCAGACTTAGTGGACCACACTGTATATAAAAGAGGGTTATTTCAAGAAGAGCTGAAAATATGATCCATTTGCTTCCATGCGATGATAGATTTTGTTGAAATTTATTTCTAAAATTTTGTTCTGATAGGACTCTGCGGATGGTGTTTCACATTACACACAAATCAGGTATCGACAAACTTCCTAACAAACTTGGCAACATATGAATTCGTTTTATCGGGATGAATGTCCTGAAACAATTGAAGCAATAAGTCTAGCAGAATAATTTTTTCGAAAATGAAAGTTAACGATTCCAACTCGTTCTGAAATGGAATAAACCATGTTTTATGGTTATGGTGGAGTTGAAATAATCAGTGGCGTAACTAAGATAGGCCAAGCCCCTTGGCAAACACAGGCTATACGCCCCCCCACCCTATAAATAATACTATATATATATATATATTTGACTTTTTTTTGGTATATATATATATATATATATGGTAAAATCCCGTTAATCGGGGTCCGCCTCGAAAATGAAAAATTTTTGGTGGAACTTACGTATTTTGGCCTCCTGAACAAAAAAGTCAAATGAAATTTTTGGGGCTCTCAACTCGTTTCGGAGATACGGCCCCTCAAAGACAGGAAATCGGGGTTTCACGCTTATGTTTGTTTCTCAGCCAATTCCGCTCGAAATTACTCCTTCTTTCTATCAGCACAATATAAACATTATATACCACCTTCTTCATTATTTTATAACCGAATTATAAGCATTTATCACTACAAAACTCTATAATGTAAATAGAAATTCGAATTTCTATGACGATTTACATTGTTGAGTTTTGTAGTGAAAAATCGAAAAATTCATTCCAGTTCCATCAAAATTTTTCATTTTCGAGGAGCCTGATTAACGGAATCTTACCTTATATATATATATTTTTAGATTGGTAGTCTTCGCTGACCAGTCAGGATACAAGGTGAGAAGATATTGGGTGAAGCAGCAAGCAACAAGTTTACTCTTTTCACTCTGTATTTCTAATATTTCGACAGTGAATACTGTCATCTTCAGGGAAGCTACAAATATTACGTCCTTTGTTAAAAAAAAATTACGACAAATGACATATGACAAGAATTTGTAAATGTGAATACTTATGAAGTATGACAGATACAACTATTTGGCTGCTGCTTATATGAACATTTAGCCAATTGACTGAACTCAAAGGAGTGACGTATTGAGTTCAGTCAATTGGCTAAATGTTCACATAAGCAGCAGCCACATAGTTGTTGTATCTGTCATACTTCATAAATATTCACATTTACAAAATCTTGTTATATGTCATTTCGTCATTTCTCGTAAATTTTAATTCTAACCTCCATAAACACGCTGCGACTGACTGCACGTGGCGAAAATTAGTTGAAAAATTAATTCAAAGAAGTAGTCACTACCAGCTTTCAATGCTATCGAAAACAATGGAACAGAACTCGCCCCGACTTTGAAAATATATGCAATGAGGTGATTCAGGTTATTGAGAACGCGCCCGGATTGTTTCGGGCATTCGGGCGTCAAATCGAACGCAGCTTATAATATAATCAGTTAGAACTTAGACTACTTAAGTTTCTTTAATGAGTTACACATTCCTCCAGATTTTTTTTTCAATTGTCAGTTGTGTACCTCTATCTCTATCTATATGACATTCATCAGGTTTATTCATTTCAGATATTCTTTTTTTTTTGTTATTGAATGTCTTTTGTTGCGCCCCCTCCTGCACTGCGCCCCTTGGCGCCGCCAAGGTTGCCAAGGCGTTATTTACGCCACTGGAAATAATCTTCGGAAGTAATTACACAAGTGCTTCAAAATTACCGATAATTTTTCATGAAAGCATGTTGTCTAAAAACTGCATGAGTTTATTTTCATATTTTGTCGAAGGAGAAGGGCTCTTTTAGCAAAGTATGAAAATAACCGAATGCAGTTTTTCTATTGAAAACATGCTTGAATGGAAAATTACCAGGTTTATTTTCATATTTTGGCGAAGCTCTTTCACAAAATATGAAAATAACCGAATGCAATTTGTATACGATATCACGCTTGAATGCAAAATTATCTGGTCATTTTTATGCACGAATGTAATTCATTGGAATATTTCACGAATGAAGAAATTCTCAAGGAAATGTTATTTTTTGTTCATTTATACTTTCCTCTATAGATTATATGGAGCACTCACCAAAACGCGAAATGTTTTTCTATTTTTGAAGTCTATCTGACATTTATTTGTGTTGTTTACTGACGCCTAGCGATACGGTTTCAAATGTGTTGTTATGTTATGGTGACTTGATACAATGCAATTACCGCTGTAAGTTTTCGATAATTGCATTGCTTTTATGGAACATTTTATATATAAGGGAAATATTCGCTGTAATTGATCGAAAATGTCCCGCTTCATATGGTATTTTTAACATACGATGGAAATATTCAAAGAAACCAAACTGAATCAGTGACAAGATTGAAATAAATCTATGCCTAAAGTATTTTCTTATACTCATCTACAAACGATAAGTGGGGAATGTGATTGTAATGAAAAGTTTCAACAATGAAATCTTGATTTCGTTCAAATGAAATTCTGAAATTTAATCTTCGTTAATCTCAAAACATATTTGTGTTTTTCATCACTACCAAAATTATCGAATTGATGTTTTCAACGCAGTTTTTGCATTAAATGTTAGTTTAAATTTCAATGAATGAGGTATCGTTGGAAGGATAATTTTTAATTTTTTCGAATGATATATTACTCGACCCCGATTTTCATTTGAAATTTTAAGGTTGTGACAACACCTTGCTAGAGGTTTGAAGGCAGAAGTTAAAAATGAATGTGTAAACTGTGTGTGACTAATTCGCCAATCAAACACCTACATTATTTTGAATAGAAATATATTTTGGTAACAATTAATAAAAAAATATATTATCACTACGTTCAGTTTCTCTCAAATATGCGCATAACACTTACAGAATACTGTAAAATATTAATTTTTTTGCATTGATTTGGAGAAAATAAGCCATATATCACTTCTCAAAACTTTTCTCCAAAAAAATGATCATGTTCTTCGCCAGGTTTACCGAAGACTTTTGTGGAAATGTGAATGCATATCATGTTATCCCAAAATCGACTTTTTTTTTGTGTATCTAGTGAGAAAGTTCAAAATTGTATCAATGTTGTCACCGATCAGCTCAAGCTTGCCTGGGCTTGAGAAGGAAATGTTAACCTGATGAATGATATTATATTCCAAGCTATTCATTGTTCGTGTAGAAACGTTGTTTGAATTAAAGTTTTTTGCAGGTATCAATTTTCTTTCCCGACGGTCCTTAATGATGTTTACAAAGGGTCAACTATGCAGGTACGTTTTCGTTCGACGTAACTTGCCTTCGATTTTCACGCTGGTATCTGCCGAGTAAACGAAGTGGTTCCTTTTGAAAACACCGGCCCACACTTTCACGTCGTGGTTCAAGTTTTTCACGCATGTCCTGCACACTATATTCAGAGCCATAGTCACCCGACACGATTCTTATCGAACACCAAAACACGCTTGTTCTGTTACTTACGAAATAGCCGGCGACACTGCTCGCTTTCACTGATAAAACTCAAAACAGCGTTCGTCGGAGGTAGTGACCTTGTGAACCCTCTATCATCTGATTACAATTTCAAATGAATCCCAAACAATGTTTAGTAACTACTCGGTGGACGAAATAATCTGCACGTTATCTAGGAGAATGATGACGATGATGCTGCAATGATTTTTATAATATTTTCTTGGGAATGATTGGTAAACTCAATTTCTATCCCAAATGTTTGTTTGTACTCATGTCGAGTGTTATAACTGCAATAAAAAAATGTCGTAGGTTTCTTATTCACTTTGGAGTTCACGCGAAAAAAAAGTGTAAATTTGTAGTGAATAGTAGTTAGTACAACGATTGTGGATATGACCAATATCCATTCGAGATATTCAGTTAATTTTTTTTTCGACCAGGTAAATATTTCAGAACTTTCCCTCAAGTATCACATTTATTGAATACTTCCCTCACATATAAAATGTATCAAGTCACCATAAAAACACATTTGAAACCGTATCGCTAGACGTCAGTAAACAACACAAATAAATGTCAGACAGACTTCTAAGATAGAAAAACATTTCGCGTTTAGGTGAGTACTCCGTACAATCTATAGAGGAAAATATAAATGAACAAAAAATAACATTTCCTTGAGAATTTCTTTATTCGTGAAATATTCCAATGAATTACATTCGTGCATAAAAATGACCAGATAATTTTGCATTCAAGCGAGATATCTTATACAAATTGCATTCGGTTATTTTGATATTTTGTAAAAGAGCCCTCGTCCATCGGACTCGGGCACTTTCGCCAAAATATGGAAATAAACTCATGCAGTTTTTAGACAACATGCTTTCATGGAAAATTATCGGTAATTTTGAAGCGCTTGTGTAAATACTGCCGATAATTGTCAATTGGTAAATAATAGACTTCATACAAATTGCGGCAACATCGAGAGTGCTGCCAATCAAATGCCAAAGAATAACAGGAGGCAAATTTGAAATTTTTTAGATATTACGCTTTCTTGCAAAATTATCGGTAATTTTTATGCACTCGTGCAATTATAACCGATAATTTTAGATACAGAGTATTCTGATATTTATGAAAAACTCAAAGGAATGAGACTTTGTTAATTTCAATATTGAATGATACAAATTAAATTCGTATGATACAGAGAATTTTTATATATACTATACAGGGTGTAACTGAATAAGTGTAAAACATTTACCCAGATAGCACAAGTACGTCCAGTGGACGTACTGCATATGTACGGTGAGGATGTATTGTACGTATTTGGGACGTACTTTAGTCTCCGACAGACGTACATAAGACCTCCCTGGAACTTACCGTTTCCGCATAGTCGGTAATCCCAGGTACGTACTTTTCTAGTCCACACAGGACCTGTAATGTACAGAAAGGGGAACTGTTTGGGACATTCCGAAAACGTACCTTCTTGTTAATGATATATCGACGAAAAAAATAAATTCAATTGATGTCACTTCTTAATGTTCAGTTCTCATATTCGGAATTATTTATTTCTTCTTTACCAATTAGTCAAGTTGAAAATTTCACTCATGCACATGTACTTACCGAATACTAACCTGGAAAAAACTCTGGCTGCTGCGGGACTTGAACCCGGACCTTTACTTTGAATATATCACTGTTTACCACTACAACGCTCTACGGTACGGAGAGACTTGTTTCTGAAGAAGAGTTGTGTGGTATAGATGTGCATTCGACATTGGGAGCGTAGAATAAAATATTGAATTATCACATTAGGTGGCATAATACTGCAATATAGATATGCAAATTCTGATAATGCTTGAATATCGTTTTCGAAGTAAAATGAAAATATTCAACTCGTCATTTTCGAATCACAACTGAAAGGGGTATCGGGATTTTGAGAGTGATGACTTTAAAATATTCGAACATATACCAATATTGGTAATGCAATATTCATGATGAATTATTCCTGAAAAAATTTGGAAAAATTGAAATATCGACGTGGTGAATTTCAATACCAGAAAATACGGCCAAAACTTTTTGCACAGCAAGTGTGATATTCCACATCGCCATCGCATATAAGACAGTGATCCTTCAGTGTTTTTTCAAATATATTTTTATTGTCACTGAACTTCAAAAAAAATTTTAATGTTGTCTCGAACATAGGTAACTAACTTGAAGTCACCATATGATGTGCTACTTGGGATAGCGCGTTGGGCCAACCTGACAGGGACCGTAATGTACGTATGTGGGACGTTTCTAGTTCGTACTTTTTCGGCCCACACTAGACTTGAGGGGATCTAGCTGAATGTACAAAGTAGGTTTCTTGGCGTACGTCAAGGAGACGTCCAAATACATACGATTCCCAAAAATGTACGTCATCACTATGATCCTCAAAAGTTTCAAAAGATACGATTTTGAAAGGGACCCAATATGTACGCACCTGGAAGGTCCAAACAGTACGTGCATAGTCCTTCCAAACATGTACGTCAATGATACTTATAAACAGTACGTACAAGGAATTATCAAAAGAGCACGTCATTGGTATGTCCCTAACTCGTTCCGAAATGTACGTACCTGAAAAGGAGTTATTATGAACGTACCCTGGACACTTACTACAGTACGTACATAGTACTTCCAAGCATGTACGTTTTTATTAC
Organism: Zygogramma bicolorata; assembly: GCA_032362365.1. Lineage (NCBI taxonomy): Eukaryota > Metazoa > Arthropoda > Insecta > Coleoptera > Chrysomelidae > Zygogramma > Zygogramma bicolorata. The sequence continues at coordinate 18,192 of JAVJAQ010002348.1, read as the reverse complement.
ATTCCGATTGGAACGGGACCAAATATGTACCTACATGGGACCTATGTAGTACATACATGAAACATCCGGAAATGTACGTTCTTCGAATGTCTCCCATACGTCCCGGGACGTATCGACGTAACTGGGACATAAATGGTTCGTCTTCAGGACGTCGTGTGCTATTTGGGTAAGGAGGTGATTCCTCATCGAAAAAAAGATAGGATCTTTCATATAAAGAAACTTCATTGGAGCATCCCTTGTTAAGATACAGCCCCTGAAAGGGGGTACATAAAATTTGTATAACAATTTTTTTCACGAGCACTGAAAAAGTTACAATATTGAAATTAACCTGATGTTTTGTACTACCGAAAAGACACTTAGCCAGTAATTTATTTGGTTTACCCCATGGTTGTAAGGAGTGGAAAACGCAACCTCTTAAATTTATTTCCAATGTAACTTTTTGTTTTATTATTTGTTTACCATTTGAAAATGTATTTCCGATAGCCTGTTTCATTCTGAACAACAAATGTCTCTTGGGTTTTTTGCCCAAAATAAACCAGTTCGCAACAAAAAATTATTTTACTAACTACTACGTAGATACATCGTCATAAATGCGAAAATACGAAACTAATCTATCTAGTAGGTCGCTATTAGCGATAGTGACAATTAAATTGGTATGACACTGTCATGTCAATTTCAATATTGTAACTTTTCCAGTGTTTGTGGAAAAAATTGTCATACAAATTTGATGTACCACCTTTAAGGGGCTGTATCTTAACAAGGGATGCTCCAATGAAGTTTCTTTATATGAAAGATCCTATCTTTTTTTCGATGAGGAATCACCTCCTTAAATGTTTTACACTTATTCAATTACACCCTGTATATACATATAGTTCTACCAAGTGTTGATTTTTCAACACAACCTACTTCGAACTGAATCTTCATAGTTCAACTTTCCTTTTAGAAGACATTCATCTATATTCGATGAGCAAGTAGTAATCTCCTCATGTACAAGTAGCGTATTTGAGTTTTATTTTTGTTTCATTTTGTTCTGTGCATGCCATTTGTTGATAGTATGTGTTCAGTTAATTTCGATCTATTTCACATCTTCTCAGGCTGTTTTTATGTTCACCAATTCTTATTCTCAATGGTATTGATGTTTTACCTGTATAAAACACTACCACTTTCACATAGAATACTGTTAACCCTTTTTTTAATTCTGTTACGCTTTTGGTGGTTTGTTTTCGACAATCTATTTTGCTTTTTTACAATATTGCACCTACGTATCGGAACAGAACATACCAATTTGCCCAAAAAAATAGATAATATAAGAATTTAGAGTTTTTTTTTCATTTCAGGAGAGAGAAAACCTAAAAAATTGATTTCGTAGCATTGAAACAATATTTAGTACTTAATATAATGGACCCAAAATTATTTTATGCTTTTCATTGCATGCCTTGAATAGAGTTTTTTTAAATGCTTTGCCGTCGTTCTCGAAAAATATCCACTGGAACATTGATATACTTTACTTCAATCACGTAGATGTTGATGATATATAGCCGCTAATGAAAAGTCGATGTGATCAAAAAAAAATAAAACACTTTTATTGTCGATTCATTATAAATATATAAAAGGAAAAACTAAAACTACGAACGCCGAATCACAAATCTGAACTACTGCTTCCTTCTGATTCTTCCGGAATAGGGCTGATGCCAGAGCACCTTTGATTCCTCAACTCTGCGATCTGGAAAGAAGCGAAACGAACTCCCATATAGTCGATTCAATTTAAAAACTGTAACACGTCATCATGGGCATGAATCAATTTTGAAGTTCACTATAGAATTATGGAATTTCAGATATTGTTACGAAATGTCCTAGCGCCGGCTCTGTCGCTCATCAACGCAGAATAATATGAGGGGTCGAAGAGCGGACGTCATTTTTCCCAGAACTCTTGATCGCGTGGAGAATTCGATACACATCATCGAGGCCTCTCTCGAGGATTCTCCAGTTTGGCTCTTCAACAGCCGTTAAGGGAAGCGAAGGGACATTATTATCCCGCTCTCTTTTGAAATAATTAATCGAAGATGTCACCAACTTTTGGCAGCGATAGATTTTAACTCCTTTGGCATTTTTATGGGGAGCCTGAGACATATTTTCTATAGAAGCATCGAAATACACAGTTTTTGATACAATTATCTAATAAAAAAAAACACATAACTGTCACTTTTGAATGACAATTGGTAAATAATAGAGTTCAAAAAAATTGCGGCAACATCAAGAAAAGTGCTGCCAACCAAATGCCCAAGAATAACAGGCGCCAAATTTGAAAATAAATATAAACGTTTCAAAGCATTTCCATCAATGGATTGATAATGACAGCTTTATTCCATAATACTCTACAGTGTGGAACAGTATAAAAATTGAAGACTGAAAAAGAAAAATCAATCAATTTCTTCTTGAACTTGTATTTGGAGAGTCTTCTGAATTCTTGAGGAACACTCTTCAAAATTTTCCAAAATTTGATACACAACATTCTTCTGTATTCGAGCAAATTTCATTTGGGGTAATTTCAGTTTGAAAAATCTGGTGCAGTGGGTATGATCTGTTTCATACCGTTTTATGAATTATTCGTAATCTGTCATCGCAAAATATGCACATTCATAAATATAAATACAGGGCAGCGTAAGGATTTTTTTGTCGTTTGAATACCTCCCCGCAACTGTCTTCCTTCTTGCGATTAAAAATACATCTTAAACAGGTTTTATTCTTTTTGAAAATTCTGTTCACTTCAACAGAATTTCCCCAGAATATTATTCCATATTTTAGTTTAGTTATTTTGATTTATTTATTTATTTTAGTTATTTTAGTACGAGTTCGTTAGTTTCATGTCGTCATCGATGATGTGCAAAAGTTTTTATATTGTATTCACTATATATACACATCGATAAAAAGCATTTCTCACCTCTTGCAGAAGAGACTTTTCCTTCGTCGCTGCTCTGTGCAGAAGTATTTTCACCTTGTCCAGCAACGACGATTTTTGCTGCAGTTGTTCCCTAACTTTGGCGAGCTCTTCGGACAAGGCTACGAGTTTTTCGTCTGCTGGTTTCTGTCCAGCTGGAAACTGCTTCAGTTTACTTTTCGCAGCCGACAATTCTTGCTCGAGGGTGCCGAGTTTTTGGACACACTCTGTATATTTTTCCTTGAGGCGCAGGTGATCCCTCTTTAGTTTGTCGGCGGAAGCCTTGAAACGAGTGAAGGAATTGACAAAATGTGAAAATGGAATGAAACGAATCCAAAATTTTGGGTAGAATAAATCGTATTTTGAGAAAAATATTCATTTATTCTATTGAATATTAATGATAAATTTTCTTGAATTTGCCGCAAATTGATGATATTTTTTATCAAAAAATATTTAGGTTATTCTAATGAATTAATAATTTTTGAAACATTTCCATATTAATATTCTAAAGATATCATTGCTGAATTAATTGAATCGCAAAAATCTCGTGAAAAAGTCTGCATCATATGGAAATTTTTCTTCGACCAGGTAAATATTTTAAAACTCTCAAGTATCATATTGATAATCAATTTTATATATGTAGTATTTTTTCGATATTCATGAAGAACTGAAAGGAAAATTGTATTGAGTTATATATTGAACGATATAAATTGAATTAGTAGTATCAAATTAAAAAAAGGACTGAAAAAAAATAGTTATTGGTGAGATTTGAACCAATGACTATGGAATAGATCGTCTCAACGGACGTATGCCTTGAACAACTAGGCAATTTGGACTGTACAATTTTAGTTAATTATTGGTGTGAAGGGTAGATATAAGTCCGTCAGTTCAACCAAAAAAAACATCAATTGTGACAAGTCGAACTTGACTCACTATACTAGAAAATATTTCAGATATGAATAGATTCATTTATACTCAATTGAAACAACTTGGTTTTCGTGTTTGTAGATAAACAGATCAGAATTTTGACGTTTCTACAAGGTTGTCCCTGGTTACAAAGTATTTTGTTCTCTGTGATTGGTGGATTCATATCCTACCATGTGTGGATTTGAAATCATAACGATTCAGTTGACTCGAATCGCCTACTTATCCGTTTATTGAACTTTAAAGAAATCAGCATATTTACGGGTGGATGTAGAAAATATCATTTCTTTACTGTACCTAAGGAAATCTTGACTTTTTCTTTAAGACGTTTTTTCTGAAATGACAAAATTTCCTTAACGATTTGCGGAAAAAGTATTTATGGGCGTGTAATGAACAATTTTTTTCATTATTTTTTTATTTTTAATTATCCCAATGAAAAATAACAATGATGATGTTTATGAATGGTAATGGTTCGGACTTCCATTGTCTATATTTTTAACTCTTTTGAAACCTGTTGCTAGGAACGGAAAGATTAAAATACAAATCAAGTGAGAAAAAATTTAATCAAAATCAAATTTTTGTTCAATGATGAAATCAGGGATGAAATCGAGATTTCGAATATGAAATATAAGTCAAAAAAAATTGAGGTATCGAATATAAAATACTAGTCAAAAAATGTAAATAAAGAAATTGAATGGAATATATCACGAAAAAAATGTTGAAATGTTTCAAGTTGAGTTTACTCACGACGTTTCGATTGCTGGTATCCGCAATCGTCTTCGGGTGATTACTGACAATTTTTTTCAAAATATTTCATTCAATTTCTTTATTTACGTTTTTTTGACTAGTATTTTATATTCGACACCTCAATTTTTTTTGACTTATATTTCACATTCGAAATCTCGATTTCATCTCTGATTTCATCATTGAACAAAAATTTTATTTTGATTTAATTTTTTCTCACTTGATTTGTATTTTAGTATTTTCCGTTCCTAGCAACAGGTTTCAGTAGAGTTAATTATATAGACAATGGATATCCGAATCATTACCTTTCAGCAAGGGACATTGTCAACCACTTTCAAGCAAACGTTGATGTTTATGTTACGGATTGGAATCAAAATAAATAATTAAATAAATGATACATATAGAAAAACAGATAGTCAAAGAAGGAACTGATTCAAAAAAGTCTGTTGAGGGTAGTAGTCAGTAATTATTTTATTAAGAAAAATTTCCTTTTCAATTTTTCTATGGATTTAATTTTTTTATCGCTTTTCGTAGGCGATTCAAGAAGTCGACCTGCCTACCAAGTGAATAAATATACCTTTACTTATTTCACGAAGGGATTTAATATCTAGGAATTTTTTTGGTCGCGAATTGCACAATTTTTCGTTCGTGCGTAATAGGCAATTCATTCTCCTAGTTACGTAATATGATATTAACAACTTCATTCTGCAATCTTTTCAATGGTTTCAAAGTCCTTTGTGGAGCAGAACCTCAGATGGGTATCAAGAAATGAAGATGGGAAGTAAACGAGAGACAAGTAAATATTATTCCGACATACGGATGGAATATACATCCTAATTGTGTACGAAATGCCCAATAGTGGGATGATTTTTGTTTTCATTTTGTCCATATGTGCCTTCGAAATCAAAGCTTCATCAATATATAGACCGAATTAATCGAGTTGTTTTTTTCTGAAATGGTTTTACCATCCACCTGAATACCACAGATTGTTGGGAAACATTTATTTCAAAAGATCGAAGAATGAAAACATGTAGTATTTTTATTTACGCCGTTGCTAAGAAAATATACAAACAATTTTCAATTTCTAGAGAACTTTTTCCAAGAGATCAATTACCCTAACACCAAACTGATATTTTTGCACTCGACTCGCGTTTCGCTAACAAGGTTAGCATCTTCGGGAGAAAAAATTTGATACTAATACTGATAGTATCAATTTATTTATCATCCATCAGTAGTATTTCATTATGTTCGTCCAACTATTCCCTATCTCTATAGACAATAGTGCGTCTTAAGATAAATGTGTCGTCGAATAATAAACGAAACATACCGATCGATCCGACAGAGGCCGTTTGCCGCTCACCAGTCGCTTGTTTTCCACCTGCAATTTTTCCACGACCCGTTTCAAAATGAAGACGGTCCTCTCGAGTTCAGAAACTTTTTGCGTTTCGGGCGCTGCTGCTTGCGAAACGTTGCCGTCTAGCTCCGGATGGCTTCTTTCACTTTTCAGCACATCGATATAGCTGTAATGATAAACGAATCGCGAAAAGGTTATAGTAATTCGAAGAGCAGTCTTTTCACATAACATGATAACAACTTTCTTGATGTATTACTCCAGTAAAGGAAGTAAATTTTTTGGTAAAATGAAGGACTAATTCGAGACCCCCCAGATCAACTCAAAATTTTTTGGAATTTGTCAAAAAAGATGTCAAGTATCCTAGTAAACAAGTTTGGTTACTGGGAAAAGCTCCAAAACGCTGTAAAACTTGGCCAAATTGTAAGTTATATTTTTCGAGATATTTACGCCAGAACGATCCGGTTTCTTCATTTTTCGCAACCATTTTTGCCATGTCATATCTCCATTAATATTAATCGTACAAAAATAAAACAGAAACCACTTTATTTGTCAACTAAAATACTTCATATAAGTAATATATAATTTTTTTGTAATACTAACAGATTTTCAGTAACTTTAAAAACTTTTGGAATTTCGAAACAAATCACGCAGAAAAATATCAAATTCGACAGGTCCAGAGCAGCATGTGACAATCAAAGTGGGGCTCATTGTTTTTCAGACAATTCTTTGGTTTCAACTATATCCACCGTTGTAGAAAAATCTTATACTGTGCAGACTTCCATAGAATCATTCAATACATATCTCGCTTTTACGTTCGCAAATATATAATAATTTCTCACACAAAGTGTCATTTCTGTGCCAAAATTTGAATACCCACATATCAATTGCTAGGCAAGCATAAAATATTTGTGAAATATTCTTGTCCCATGATTTTTCAAATGAGATTGAGAGCGACAGTTCTGCCAGAACTAAGAGAACAAGTTAATTCATTGTCATTGAATTTACTACTACCTTCAACTTCAATAAAAAAATATGAAACTGCATACAAACAGTTCATGGATTGGAAGAAGAACTACAAAACTAAAAGTTTAGAACCACAAAATAATGACGTTCAAACAGTACTTGAAACTCAGTGTTTCTAAAAAGATAATTTCGGTATATTTTGAATAACTATACGATCAAGAAAAGCCTCGAGGCTTTATGGCCAATATATTCAATGCTAAAGTCAAATATTTTCTTCTCATGGGCACCGTAAAGCTAAGAATGAATCACTGACATTCAATTCCGTTTTATAAAATAGTATTACTTTTAGCAAAACGTGTGTTGTAGTGAACGTATAGTGTGTAACACTATTTATTACAAAGAAAGATTTTTTCTGCTCAAGGTGCAAATTTTGATGGCGAAATACGCGGCGGGTGTTTTCAGCTTGGTACTCTGATCATTGGTATTCGAAAAATACTTGAAATCAAGACTTCCATACTTTCGAAATGTCGCGGTCAGTGGATCTCAAAATTGAAAAAAAAATTGAAAATAAATCGGCCCAGAATAATTCGTCCAGGCCAGTCTCGACTGTATACCTACACAGTAGGTTGATGGGTTGACGCTTATTAAAAAAAAAACTACTACCTCCCTTGCTAATGCCTCGTAGGGTATTGATTAATACCTTACGGGTATGCATGACTATTTCGTGGATCCATAGTTAGAATATTCAACTTTAAGTCTTCTCTTCCCCAATGTGTTTTGTTTCGTTACTCTCATATCAAGAAAATTGGAAAAGAATAAAATCATTAGAATGAAGCCTTCGCATTTCCACCACGTTCTTACTTTTCTAGATGTTGAATTTGCTGTTGTAAGTGAGGCGTATCCTTCGTACATTGCTCCAAATCTAACTTCAAGTCCAAATTTTCAGCTTCTAGTTTTATGTTGGCTTTTTGTAAACTAGAATTCGCTGCTTGGAGACGTTCTATTTCTGCCCTGACCTCGACAGTGCCCTGGAAATAGAAAAATTGGTTTCACCTACTACATGAATGTAATCTCAACAAATGAGAAATTTCTATGATGAATTCGATTTGAAACGGAAGCACCCACATAAAATAGGGGTGAAACATAAGTACATTAAAATATTCAAGTGAAGTATTCCTGAGACAATTTTGAGAAAAAAAAACTCTAGATGAACTTGTGTCCGGAAATACTTCGTTTCGGAGATACAGGGTTGAATTTTTTTGTTCGCTTTTCAAGAATAAATTACGCAAAAAACATGTTATTCGTATAAAATTTGGTACCCGGGGTTTTCTGACGTGAGAAATTATAATTTCGTATTAACTTTGACTTTTTTGACAGTAACATTTTAGTACTTTTCATGAGAAAACATCATTCAGACACTTTCTTCCTCCTAGTAAAAAAGGTACACTTCGTCAACAAGACTGGAATAAGTGATCGTTTTCGAGATATTTACAATTCTCTATATCAGGGGTTCCCAACCTTTTCCTAGTCCGGGACCACTTTTATATTATTCTTGTTAGCAGGGACCACTATGAATGACTTACATGGTGGTATATACATACGTACATTGTAGGTAATAAAACTGTAATAATCAAACCGTAACTTTAATTAGCAACCCAATGGGATATTACAAAACAATAAATAATAATAATATGTTTAGGATAAACTTCTGTTGATTTTGTATCAAAGTGATTTCTGAGTTTGCATCTTCTTCACGAGTTGCTCAAAGCTACACGCAAATCATCACTTATTTTCAAACGATTCCTCGCCTTGTTCTTAATTACCAATAAAGCAGAAAATCCTTGTTCACATAAATAAGTTTTTGAAAAAATCATAAAATATCGCAAGGCGATTTCTCGAAGTTTAGTATAAGAAATTGCCTTTTTACACCAAAACGACTCAAGTGAATTCAATTCAAAAGCATCCTTGCAGTTTCTGTCATTTTGGAATTCAATGGGTTCTTCCTGGCTTTCTTCAGTAACTTCTCCAGCGTCCATACTGAAAGTGTTACGAATCAGTTTTTGATCAACTTTAGTTTCTTCGGTATATTCTAGGAAGTAACGATTGAATTCATCCATTAACATTTGTAAATGAGTCCTGATATTTTTTTGTATATTTGCTTTAATAGTGTCATACTGTTTTTCTTCCACAAGTGCTTTTAACGTTGCAAACGCAGAATAATTTTTTTCTTCACTTTTACCTAACCACAACTGAAGTTTGCGAATAAAAGCGCGAAGTTTATCTTCAAAAATATAAAATATATTTGCGACGTTTTCTGATTGTTTATTTCCGGAACCTTGCAGTTGTATTTTCGATTTAACCACAGGATAAGCCAAATTAATTTGACATGCCGGATTAGTAAACTGTTTTAACAAATCATTCATTTTTTTGTCAACCAGGAAAATCTCTTCCTCTGCTCTCAGTTTATATAATCTTCCCAACATATTACCTTTCGATAGCCATCGAAATTCTGTGTGAAAGAGAAGTGCTTCATGGTCTGAGTCCATTTCAGTGAATAATTCTTCAAAAAGGCGTGTATTTAGGGCGCTGCTTTTGATACCATTTACAACTTTTATGGTCATTTTCAGTGTATCAGTAAGGCATTCAGGAAGAGTATTAGAAGCTAACGCCTAGCGATGTATGATACAGTGCGTTGTTATTACCTTATGATTTGTCTGTTTCACTAACGTCGCCAGCCCGGAACGTGATCTCAACATTGCAGGAGCACCATCAGTACAGAGGGCTACGATTTTATTCCACATGAGATTATGTTTCTCAAAATATTCCGATATTGAGTTCATGAAAAATGACTCCCGCTAAATTTGAAATCATTCGCGGACCATATTTTGACTTCTGCGGACCACTGGTGGTCCACGGACCACTGGTTGGGAACCACTGCTCTATATCGATGCATATTACTTTACTCCTAGGGCGCTAAGTGAAGTTGCTGAGAACATTACAAAAACTAAGAATAAGGTAGATCTCGTCAAAATATACCACGTTTTCCTATAAAATGTTTATCAAAAAATAATTCGTTTTCGAGATACAGATTATTGAAATTTAAAAAACGTAGACTTTTTTGTAAATTGTCTCAGGAATACGTCACTCGAATATTTTAACATACTTGTGATACGACCTGTATATTTTTTCGATTGGATTTTTTAAATTGGGTATACATTTGAGTAGCCTTCTAAAATATCAAATTTCATGAATGAGTTCTCAGGACCAACTATTTTTCGAAATGAAAAATCGTTAAAATCAGCAGTGATAGCCCGTCATATTTTCTTTTCAATAAATATAATTCGGATCTTAGACAAATTCGAAGAAAATCTTGTAATGCGGAAAAAAATTAAGGAATTATAAACCTAGCGCTAATAATGCTAATCAAATGCCATGCATGAAGCAGCACTTATTCGTTATTGTACCGTGCATCTTCATCTAGGTCATCGTCAACTTGAAACGAGAACACCGTCTCAACCCACTGACTGGTTTTAAAACGTAACTGTTTTTCTTGTGATTCTCGAAGTTAAATGATTCCTCTTCAGAATGTAATATAGTCGTGAAAAGGAGATGACAAAAGTGAGGAATTCAAAACATCTCTGACTTCGATAAGTATCGTGAGCTATGTGAAAAAAGTGAGTGAATTTAACGGTTCCACTATTTGTTTGTAATACTCGTATCGACATGCGATTTCTCTGAATGTAAGTTGTCAACTATCCATAGCTCGTTCAATGATGGAGAAGTTACATTTTTGATTTTTTAATAGACTATACCACTTAATAGTGTAATAGTATCTAGGGTGAGAAGTGAGCTATTATACAGCAAGCACTTATATGACGTGCGAGCTATATAATAAAACTCTCACCTGGAGTATATATATATGTTGTTGTTGAGTTCGGGTTGAACCGCGTCTGGAGTTTTGTTCTCGACGTTTCGGCTCCGATTTTGGAGCCATTTTCAAGAGGTGAATGTGACTTCACGCTGAGGTCTCAATCTGCCTACTCCTCAGGTGTTGTCACAGGGGGCAAGGGTTTGTGACTTGACGCCGGGGCCTCAATCTGCCTACTCCCCAGGTCTCGTCACGAGTTCTTTCTAAGGTCTCAAAACGTTCCTCTTCGCCCCATTGTCAGTGCTTTCGGTTCTCCAACACAAAATCTTGCTAAACACCTTGCAAATACTCTCCAACCCCTTGCAGAACAGTCCTCGTCATATGTACGAAATTCTTTCCACTTCATTGAAATCCTCAAAAACCTCAATATCCAACAGACCGACATCCTTGTGAGTTTCGACGTAGTGTCCCTATTCACAAATATCCCTTTATCAGATACATTGAACATTCTCGAAACCAAACACCAAATTTCCAAAGGCACCCTCAACCTCATCAGTCACTGTATGTCCAGTACATACTTCCTATTCCAAGGTACCTTTTACAAACAAGTGAAAGGCGCCCCCATGGGTTCTCCCCTCTCACCAGTCCTTGCAAACCTTTTCATGGAAGACTTCGAAACTAAAGCCATTGAAACGTTCGACCACAAACCCTCTTGCTGGTTCAGATACGTAGATGACGTTTTCGTCATATGGCCTCACGGCTCCGAAACTCTCCATAATTTCCTTGATCACCTTAACGACCTCCACCCAAATATAAAGTTTACAATGGAAATCGAGAGCAATAACTCCCTTCCATTCTTAGATGTCCTCATCACAAAAACCAATGACTCCTTCACCCACACGGTCTACAGGAAACCAACACACACAAACCGATACCTTAACGCAAACTCCCACCATCATCCAGCACAAACCAATTCCGTTGTGAATTCCCTCATCCACAGATCCATCAACCTCACAGACCTCCATAACAAACCACAGGAACTAGCCCAACTCAAATCAGCCCTTCTTCAAAATGGATTCACAGACCATCAAATTGACAGATCCATCCGCCGCCATCAATCTTCTCATTCCATCCCCAGTGACCCAACAGACAACAACGTTCCCCACAAAGCTTTTCTTCCCTACATTAAAGGTGTTACTGACAAAATTAGCCGAATTCTCAAAAAACAGGACATAAAAACGATATTTACAGCCAGCAACAAAATCTCCACATTCCTCCGCTCCCCCAAGGACAAAATTGTCAACGAATCACAGGGTATATATGAAATACCATGTTCTGATTGCCATAGAACATATGTAGGCCAGACCAACAGACGTGTGACAAGTAGAGTATACGAACATCAACTTGCTGTCCGAAAATCAGACCCATCTTCAGCTCTGTCCAAACATCATCAAGAGACAGGACACAATATAGACTTTGCGAACACTAAGACCATCGCCACAGCAAAAACACTACAAGCTCGTATAATTCGCGAGGCCATCGAAATCGAGAAGCGACCTTCCTGCTTAAATAAACGTGACGACGGCCAGAGACTTCCAACTGCATGGAAACCCCTAATTTCCAGATGCCCAGTCCCCACCAAGACATCCGACGGTCCTTTAGTAGCACCCGCTGCTATAAATCCTACCCAACATCCCTCGATACCTCAGTTCGATCTAAGGAGTAGGCAGATTGAGACCTTAGAAAGAACTCGTGACGAGACCTGGGGAGTAGGCAGATTGAGACCTCAGCGTGAAGTCACATTCACCTCTTGAAAATGGCTCCAAAATCGGAGCCGAAACGTCGAGAACAAAACTCCAGACGCGGTTCAACCCGAACTCAACAACAACACACAACTAACCGCGGAAACCTATCCGAACACACACATATATATATATATATATATATATATATATATATATATATATATATATATATATATATATATATATATATATATATATATATATATATATAGGTACGTACTGGGGGCACATTGGCGCCAGTGTATAAACTTATACACTTTTATACGGTTTTTTATACGTATAAAATTAACATGTTTTGTGGTCACTATGGCCCCTTTTTGAAAAATATGACTTATCGAATAATGAGTAGTGTAGTGTAATATAGTACCTGCTGTATCTATTCCAAGCGTTAGGCTTTTTGTTGACTCCTAAAAAACGAGGGTTTTCGATAATTCGTTCTGTTCCATTAGTTGTTCGCTGATAAAGCGTGACTTTGTTTCACAATTTTTGTGTAATATTCGAAGAACATTATATATGGACGAAGAAAGGGAACCGTGTTGATTTTGAATATTTTGAAACTAGAGAAAGACCTTTATCGTCGATGATACATAGCGGATCTCACAAAATGGTGGATATACTTTGCTCGTAGGGTCGACGGAAGATATTAACTTACAACTTGAAATACTTTCAACACAAAATACTACAGTTTCACTACAAACGGGTTTACAAACCTGCGACACGTGTTTCTGAATATAATACCTTCCTCAAGTGAGGAAGAAGATGATATTGTATAGCGAAAAATGTGTCGCGGTTTTGTAAACCCTTTGTAGTGAAAATGATACAGGAAGCTGTAGTTTCTGTTAGAGTATTATTATTTCGTGGTGGATGGATTCTATCTTCGTAATTTGTTTGGGTTCTTAACCTACCACAAACTGAAAAAATAAGAATTATCATTTGAATCTATACAAGTGCAGCATGGCGGATTTTTGTTCTACCCCGATAAGTTACTGCGTTAATTAAAAACGGTTCTTTCTGTACCGCGCCCATATCATTTGGGGTTCATTTTGACTTCAATACCGATAATTTCATCCCCCATTACGTCCTTGTCACTGGCTACCATTATATTATATATTATAAACACATAGTATATAGTTCTTATCGAATTATGTCACGGTAACTTCGGGTAACCGAATCAAGGAGGTGGGGAGTTGTCAGAGAACTGTCAAGCGGTGGACGCCAAAAAGTAAGGAAGCGTCGATGAGTGAAAATAAGAATATTGGTCGAAAAGTTACTCGAAAGCGTTCTTGAAGAAAACCAGATCAACGCAACTCAGAATTACAAGCGTTTCAAGGAAGATAAACTACCATTCTCAGCGACAGGCAAGGTATGGTCCACCAAACCTTTTACAGAATTTGTGTCCACCAACTATCCGTCTCATCCCAACCTGAAGGTCGTCAAATCTCAACGAGGAAATCTTCGTGTTTCAAAGACATATTATGAATGATAGTGATGAACACGACATCAGTATAAAAAAAATTAATAGTAATAATTAGTTATAGATTTAGTTCTTGTGTCATCTGCTTGTTGGTTTTCCCATCAAATTTTGCTGTCAAAACTTCAGAATTAATAAATAGTTATATTCGAGTGATCTGTTGCAATGATTCTGACACAAAAGTACTAACAACTTTTTAACTGAGTAAAGAGTTTATTACGCTTTTGAATGTATCCTTCTGAATGGATCACGTTCCATTATTCGGCAATTTCTCGTATAATATATCAAATTTGCTTTTGAGAAAAATATGAGAACTGATAGTTATCTATCCAAATACTTATCGCTGACGTTTTGGAAACCGAATCCGCTTCCAGTAACACTTCTTGTCTTCGGTTTTGAAGGCCGCCGTTCTTAGGAATTTCTTCCTGACGTTTCGCTAGCGCGCGTGGCTAGCTTCTTCAGCTTATTCATCTTGATTATTTTTCCGATGACGTTTGTAATAGCACAGGACGAAAGTTGAACGAATCTGCTTTCATCTGCTGTCTGCGGATGCTTGAATCTCAAACAGTTCGTTTGATATGGATGAATAGTTAGTTCTTGTCTTTTTTTGAAAGGTAAATTTGGGATATAAGAGACGTGAGAGAAGTGTTCCATTTAAAAGGAACTGTTTTCTAATAATTACCGCAGCGACTTATCGTGGTAGATTAATAATCTGCCATTCTACAATTGTATACATTCTTATATCAATTCTTATTTTATTTCTTTTATTAGATTGATTATCGTCAATGAATTCCTCAGCGAAGCTCACAAAAAAGTGGACATACTGAACTCGTAGTGTCGACCGCGATGGAATTGAAGGTGAATTGACTCATGATATTTTGAAAGATGTGAACTGATATACTTTTTTCAACTATCACTATTTTAAACCATTCATTACGTATTTGACAGTTGTTTGTTAATTTAGAATATCCGTGTATTTTAAATTAAAGGCGGCCGCTTCCGGCTTTTTTTTCAAGCGATGGGATATGAAATATTTGACCTGATAAATTTGATCTCATAACTACATTCAATGGCCCAATAACCGAATTCAGCGATATTTCATTTCAAATGCTTTATAAAATTGAATTAAAAATAATATTTCTAGGACATTTTTTGTCTAACAATTTGTAGATTGGTACTGATTTAATTATATCTATGGAGCAAACAAATTATTATACCTATTCATGCTGTTATCCAGTGTCTCTTTGATCATTGAGAATGAGGGGAAACGAAGAAATTTGTGCTACACCAGCAGAAATAATCGCACAAGTAAAGTGGCAGTAAAAAAAGTACAGTACCTATGTAACTCGAGGATAAAGCTAGTTACGTCCACTCGCGAATTGCCGCACTCGGTTGGCACCTCATGCTCACAGCTTCCTATACGACTGTCACTACGAATGGGTTCACAAAACCGCGACATGTGTTTCTGAATACAGTGACTTTCCCTAGTTATTTATTTATCCTGCTTGATGAAGATGTTGTATGCATGTGCTGCAGTTTTGTAAGCCCCCATTTGTAGTGAGAATCGTACAGAAAACTGTAGTATTTTGTGTTGAATATGGCTTTTCAACAAGTATCGTCCAAGTCAATTCGTTGTTATACACTTTTATACGATTATTTATACGTATAAGATCGAACATCCTATCGGTCACTTTGGCCCCTGTTTGGAACATATTATTATTTATCAAAGGAGTAGTTATGATTTGAAAGCAAGTTTTCACATTCATATTCTGCAGAATTTGTATTTTCAGTAATATATGAGCAGGTACACACACACACACACAGATGAAGTTTTCAACTTTATGTTCGCAAGAAAGAAATTTCGTGTGATATTCGAAGAACGTCATATATGAACGAAATGAGAGAGAATAGAAAGTCGTGCTAGTTTTGAATTTATAAAAATTTTAGAACTAGAGGAACGCCTTTTATCGTCAATGAATTTCACAGCGGAGCTCACAAACTGTATTCTGGGTCGACCGCGATGGAATTTGAAGTGTAATGACTCATGCTTTTTTGGAAGATCAACCGCTATATAAATATATGTATTTACGCGAACAATATTTATTAAATTATAAAGAGCTGGCGATATGTATTGTAATGTGTCAAGAAATAGAAAAAGGAGAAGAAAATTGATACTCAATTTTCTGCTGTGAATGCTTACCTTGTTAGCGAGATACGCGCGTCAAGTGCATAAAAAATATCAGTTTGTTGTTAGGGTAAGTGATCTCTTGGAAAAAATTCAACTTTTACACCAAAGGTTCCAACCTTGTTTTTTTTAAATCTACATGTGCCACACCTCTTAACGATTTCTGAAATTGGCATATTTTCTGATGAAATCGATAGTGGCTTCATCTTAACGAATAAATTTTGAAATGGGAATGATACCTAATTTAGAAGTCATTGTTTATACAGAAATAGTTAGTCAATGCCTGTGTGAAACCATTGTATTCAGATTAATATAATAGGCTCACCTTATTAGTGTTTTATGCACCTTGAAATTCTGTTATAATGCATCTCTTGGGTAGTTGTGAAGGTGAGTGTGTGTTGGCTAGACCAATCTTGGGACACCAGGTACTGCGCATAGAGGAAAGGTGCAAAAAAATATGGCCCAAATGAAGTGTTTTATTCAGAAGCCAACAATCTTCAATGTGAAATTGAGCTAATTTTACAATGGATAATGAATGAGGCAGACACTTCCAAGGGGGTTAACATGAAAAAAAATGTTTCCAAAGTTGTTATTTTTTCTTTACTAAATGAAGTGTTTTATTCAGAAGTCAACAATCATTAATGTAAAATTGAGCTAATTTTACAATGGATAATGAATGAGGCAGACACTTTCAAGGGGGTTAACATAAAAAAATAATCCAAAGTTGTCATGTTTTATTCAGAAGCCAACAATCTTCTATGTAAAATTGAGCTGATTTCACAACGGATAATGAATAAGACATTCAAACACCGTCTTCAATTCAATAATTTAAAATAATAACAAAAGGCATACACTTTTAGTGGGTCAGGGCAGGACTTGGAACTACTGAAAAGAGGTGTTTCCATAGAATGCCTCAAATGCCTTTTATTTCGAGGAGGACTATTATTATTATTAGCAATTGAAGAGCACATGGGAAGAATGAAAACAGTCCATTTTTACCAAATTCATTTGTAGACATAATATTTTTCCTGTCAATAAGCTGCATCTTCTGGTACCTGAATGAACAGGAATATCGATAACAGTCACATAGAAAACGTGAATTTGAAAATTCATATACTCGGCAAAAACGATGAAAGATTTTGCATTTCGAATTCTGAAAGGTAGTTCTGATGGCTAGCTATGAACGTGATTATAAGAAAACATATCAAGAGGGACTGTTTTTCTCACTAGCTGAAGATAATGAGTGAATAGCTGATAACCCGAATTTCAATTAAAAAACGCTTTCCTGAATATTCTTGGTTCTTGGGCATTCATCGTTTTTTCCATGCGCTCTTCATTCGATACGACATTGTTTTCAATCCCATCCATATCTGTGCTGGACATAATATTGTCTGAAATAATACGTGCTCTCCAAACGATATGTATTAATACTATTCAGAATTCAGAAGTAGTAGACTGTGACAGCCTAATACAACTCTGTGCGTTCTTCGATATCACAGCCGACCAATCGAAACGCGAGGACTGACTTTCTACCTGCTCATCACTCGCTGATAACCCTGGCAGGGTTGCCAGACTGGGCGATTTATCGCCGATTAAGCTACTTTCTTCTATGCGCAGTACCTGGTGTCCCAAGGTAGGTCTAGCCAACACATACTCACCTTCACATCTACCCAAGAGATGCATTATAGCAAAATTTCAAGGTGCATAAAACACTTCATGAAACGTGCGTCAGTAGCTCTTAGACTATATGGACTTATCATTGGAGATGATGGAGGCCAAATCTGGATGGCAGCACCGTCGAAATGGGTGCAGATGTTTATTAAGGTTCAAAATCGCTTGTTATTGTTACACCTGACAGGCTGGATTGTACCAGATCCGGCATCGGCTATTTTGTCGTTTACTGTACCTTTCACTTGGATCATATTTATATATTTGTTGTA
>JAVJAQ010002346.1:868830-871330 GCA_032362365.1 Zygogramma bicolorata | reverse complement strand
TCATTGTGTTCTTGATGAACTTATGTATTTTCTCCCACTTCTTTTCGCTGCTGGTCATTTCATCTATAACGTTTCCCACTCCAAGGTTTCCCCCATAGCTTGAACTGAACTGTTGCCTTTCTCGCAACCACCTGTCACAGACGAATATCGTATGCGCAGGAGTATCCACTTCGCCACAGTAGAGACACATCTCGTCGATTGCTTTTCCGATTCGGTGTGTGTAGGTTCGAAACGAGCCATGGCCCGTCAGGAATTGAGTTAAAAAGTACTCCGTCCGTCTGTGCTTACACTCCACCCACCTTTTTATATCAGGAATGAGTTCCTTGGTCCAGTTGGCTACATCTCTTGTGTCGGTCCATCTCTGTTGCCATCTTTCAATGGATCTGGCTCTTGCTCTCCTCTTTGCCTCGTCCTCTGATTGTCTCTCTACCCCATAGGTCTCTACTCTCTCCGCGACCTGCAGGTCTATTGGAACCACTCCGGCAATCACCTGGAGTGCCTTAGTCGACGTGGTCCTATATGCAGAGATCACCCTCAATAATGTTTTCCTCTGAACCGCCTCCAGCATATTCCTGTATCTGTTCATTTGCAGAACTTTGGACCATATCGGGGCTCCGTATAAGACTATTGACTGGGCAACACCTCCTAGCACCTGTCTTTTGTATGAAGATGGGCCTCCTATGTTAGGCATTATCTTTGATAATGCGACTACCCTTTCTTCTGCTTTTTTTGTTATCCTCCGAATGTGCTCTGTATAGGACAGTTTGTGGTCGAGCCAAATTCCTAGGTATTTTATATGCCTCTGAGGGACAACCAGGGTGTCCTCAATTTGGAATGTGACCCCTCTTCTATCTCTAGGGCCCTTGACGATTACTGCTTCCGTCTTCTGGGGTGCTAAGCTGAGGTGATTTCTCTCCATCCACCCCTGTATTGCCATTAGCGACATATCCGCCGCATAGCACAGGCTTTCCGCGTTGTCCGCTTCCACTAATAAGGCCAGGTCATCTGCGTATGCAATGGTTCTGCAGTTTTCCTGGAGGTTAATTCTCAAAATGCTATCATATAGAATGTTCCACAGGGTTGGCCCCAAGATAGAGCCCTGTGGAACTCCCATAGTTATACTCCTACTCTCCTGCCCCTTGAGCTCGATGGTTCTTCCACTGAAGTAATTCTCCACTATACTCACCAGGTACCCGCTGATACCTAAGTCTCTCAACCTTTTTATTATGAGACTCCATTTGGCCGTGTTAAAGGCGTTTTTTATATCGAGTGTAATGAGCACACACCACTTTTTATTGGACCTGCCTACCGCTTGCGTTATCCAGAGGACAGCCTGGGTGGTCGATCTGCCTTTACGAAATCCGAACTGAGTGTTTGAAAATCCCTCTTTTGCATCAATCTCTTCTATAAGCCTTGTTCTTATCAGCAGTTCATACAACTTTCCCAGAGTATCTAGTAGGCATATTGGCCTGTAAGAAGACGCACTTTCCATATTGTCGGATTTTCCTTTCGGAATAAGTACCACCCGTGCACGTTTCCACTGCGGAGGGAATCGATGAAATATCAGAAAATTGTTCATTAGGTCAAGTATCACATTTGGAGCGACTCTCACAGCTTCCTTTATTGTTTCCGGGTATATTCCATCTATACCCGCAGCCTTTCCCGTTTTGAGATTATCGCAGGCTAGTACCAATTCCCCCATTGTAAAAGGCGTCACGTCTTCTCTCACCTCCCTCTTATTCCACATGTCTGGTTCAGTGGGAAATAGCTCCGACAGGATTTCTAGCTTTCTCTCTACGCTGATATCGTAGGGTGTCGCTTGTACTCCTAAGCTTTTTATGGCAAGTCTATAGCCTTGACCCCAAATATCGTTTTCCAGCTGTGAGCATAGTTCTTTCCATAGCTCTTTTTTTGATGTCTTTATAAGAGACTTGAGTTCCTTTCTTAGACGCTTGTGTTCCTGTGAAAGGGCGTTGGTGTCATCAACTCCGTTCCTTCCTGCCCTCGTGAGCCTTCGTCTCAACCCATTGCATTGCTTCCTTTTTTCTGCGATGTCAGCGTTCCACCAGTACGGTAGCTCTCTGTCATTGGTCATTGTACCCAACTTACTGTTTTCTTGTGCCTTCTTTAGGATGTGAGAGATTTTTTTGATTTCTAAGCTGTTTCCTCCGGCCAGATCTTTCCTAATGAATTCTCCCATTTTATTTTTATCATATTTTTCTCTCGTTCTTCCCCTTTTAGGCATTTTTCTTGTGTTACATTTCGTGATGTCAAAAAATATATGACTATGCAGACTCATCGACTCGTCATTAGAGACATGCCAGTTCTCTATGTCTTTTGCTATCTTAGCTGTTGCTATGGTTACGTCTATGTATGATTTGCTATCCCCTCTAATAAAAGTAGGAGTACTTCCTAGGTTCATCACTACCAGGTCTAGGGATGCTATCCATTCAACCATGTACCCCCCTCTATGGTCCTCTGTTGGAGAGCTCCATGCTGG
>JAVJAQ010002346.1:0-181934 GCA_032362365.1 Zygogramma bicolorata | reverse complement strand
ATCCCCAGAAATGAAGCCAATCTCGTGGATCACCTCCAAATTTCTTCAGTTCAATTTGGGGTAATTTAAACCTCCTTTCGGCAACAGAAGCAGTACAATTCGATTCAATATCTTCAGCTACTTTTTCAGACATAGATGTAAGCCTCTCCTTGACGATGTTGAACTTCAGTATATAATCATTAGCACTATCACAATCTGCTTCCAGCTCTGATTCACTAGCTGTAGATTCTAACAAGAAGTTGAAAACTTCCTTATCTAGACAAGTTATTTCATCGTACTTGTTTTCCAACCCTCGGAAAGCTGCTTTCACCTGTACGGTATCATATTTATCAGCATCCATCATGGACATAATATGATTATATTGCTTCGTGAATGATCCTCTATGTATTGTTCTTGCTTTTTTAGCTTTATCCATTTTCACTGGCACTATTGTCCTGTCACGGTCGCCAAATGTAATATTTCCAGTGATTAAAGCTGACTCTCGGTAAGAAAAAACTTAATTTTTCTTCTCAAACAGGATACAAAATTACTTCACCTTTTTGTGACTTTTTTATCAACAACCTCTCTTCAACTTTTTCTATGATCAGTTACCAAAAAATTGACAGCTAATTCTCATACAAAATGTTCAATAAATAGGCAGGTGCCTTTACATAACAGTATCAATATCATTGTGTTGATAAAGAATTCATCAGACTACTTTCTGATCAACTGAGTGGACATGATGGAGAGAAATTCATCTGTGACAGGTGTCTCCACTACTTTCACTTGCAGGAAAAACTGGATTCGCATTTTGAACTATGTGTTGGAATGAATGATTGTAAAATCAAGATGCCTGATGAAGAAAAAGCTTCAATTCTAAGAAAAAGGTTCCTTTCATCGTTTACGCTGATATCGAGAGTACTTGAAAGTATCGAGCAAGGAGGGAAATACCGAAAAAATGTACCAGCAGCCATCGGATACTACGTCAAGTGGTCTTGTGATGATAGTTTATCATTTTACCGTTCTTATCAAGGAGAACATTCAATGAAAAGGTTCGCTAATCAGCTCACGGCTTCGGCTGAAGAAATCCAAACTATATACAATTGTGTATATGATCTGAACATGACTCCCGAGCAAGAGACTACCTTTTATCAAGCTACTCACTGTCACCAAACTCATGAACTAGATCCGACCCATTCATTCACCCTACCGGATATACTTGGAACTGTATGCTCCACTATAACAAACAGAACAAGAGCTTCTCACCGACGTGGATATGGTCATGATGGCTGAGAGTGGAATAAGAGGCGGACTGAGTCAGATATGCTCCAAAAAAAAGGGGAAAGCTTATAATCGGTATTTACCTGATTACAATGCGGCTGAGCCAGAATCTTACCTTATTTGTTTCGATATAAATCACCAATATGGATGGGGAATGAGTCAACCGCTTCGCTACGGAGGATTTGAATGGGTGGAAATCTTCAATGCTAATATCATCAACATCGAAGATAATCCTAAAGTAGGATACATCCTCGAAGTTGACTTGGATTACCCTCAGTATCACTACTTTTATTCGGGTTTGAAGGCCGTCGTTTTTTGGAATTTCTTCCTGACGTTTCGCTGGCTCGAGTGGCTAGCTTCTTCAGAGGTTCATTCATCTTGGAATTCACTCCGATGACTGGAGATTGTTTCTTCGCAAGTTGTATTTATGCCGATTCAGGTAGTTTGCGGTGCTAATTATTCCATTCGGATTCGGGGAATTGTCATTAATATTGATTATCTTGTTTACTTCCTGTGGGTTCGGAGAATAATCATCATTAATATCTGAAGAACTACCTGCAGTTATTATCGAATTTCTCAAAATGGGATTCCATATTCGGTTGAGGTTGACAGCTTCTTCTTTTCTGTTGAAATTATCCGTGTGTTTGTGGATTTCTATTGCCTCCCGTACCAGTCGGCTATGGTATCCCTGGTTGGGTGCAATCAGTTTTGCATTTTTAAACAGAATCCTGTGGTTTCCCTCACTAAGTGCGTGTTCCGCCACAGCCGACTTGTCAATTTGCCCTAGTCTGCAGTTTCTCTCATGTTCCTTTAGCCTAGTTCCCATAGATCTTTTGGTAGTACCGATGTATACCTTCCCACAGGTGCACGGTATGCGATAAACCCCTGCTGCAGACAGTGGATCTCTTTTGTCTTTAGCCGATCTGAGGCTCTGTTGAATCTTCTTTGTGGGTTTAAATACAGTTTTTATGTTGTATTTACTCAGGAGTTTTCCAATTCTGTCTGTGACCCTCGGGATGTATGGCAAATATGCATGTGCAACTATCTGAACGTCCTCCTTGTTTCGAACAGTGGAATTCTTCAGTTTCATGGCCCTGTTGATCTCGGGTACACTGTATCCATTCGACCTCAAGGTCACTTGAAGATGTTCCAGTTCTTCCTCCAGATGTTCTGGTTCGCATATTCTTCGAGCACGTTCCGTTAGAGTACCGTTGGATTATCCTGATCATCTCCACAATGAACACAATGACCTTCCATTCTGCTGCGAACATATCAATCCAAAGACAGGAAAACCTGCTTCATCTCCATCTGAACCAGTCAAACTTATGGAGAATCTTGACCCCAAAAAGGAATATGTCATCCATTATAGAAACCTCAAACAGGTTGTAACACCTCTACTGTGCGTTCACCAATATTTAACGCCCTCTCCTGGTTCGGACGGTACCTCGGGCGCCAGCTGATGTTTTCAAAGTGTCACCAAGCACCACTACGCCAGGTAGCTGCAGTGAAGACGGTAAACCAGGAGTCTTGATGAACTTGACAGCTTTCAGATGTCAGAGAGTCAGATTTTACTTGACTCTACTGAGATTCAAACTGGTTTACCGACAGCTAATTAAGAGGTTAAATACTCAACTAATGAAAGAAAACACCAAGTATAGCTTACTAATTAATTTTCGATGAGAGAAAATCCTTACCATGATTTTACTTTTCAATGTAGGCACATGCGGTTTAATGCGGGTGGGGGTGGTAACTGAAAGCGGGGTGACTACTCAAAACGGGACAATCACTCGAAGCAGGGTAGCAGAAGCTCTACTGTATTCGCACCACGGTGTTGCCTGTCATCCACCAACCCGAGTTAGTTCGGATTAACCCGGTATATAACCTACGATGATTCGATACGGCAAGAACCAGGAACAGGTATCAAACCTCAGCGTAACGGAAACGAAAGGCTTGAAAGGAGAGGAAGAAACAGAATTAGTGTAGCTGACAAGTGCGGGAAAGAAGAGAGAGATAGCAGATACCAGTGTACGGACACGAAGTATCTTTCAGAAGAGAGAGAGAAGGTACGCGATGACTCAATTCACTACGCGTTTCGCGATAACTTACTCGGGGTACCGACGGACAGGCGAACACAACTTACGGCTTCCTTCTTACTGTTCAGGTCACCACGGACTCCTGCTGCTTGATGTTGGAGCTTTCTTCTTGATTGACAGGTCACCACGGCTTCTGCTGTTTGATGTCGTCGGCGATGGGTCGGTCGGTAGCTGGCTCTATGTTGCACTGGTCACGTTGATCTGGGCAGGTCGATAAACGGAACGAGAAGTAATTATTCTGTGCGTGCGCTCCAATTCATACCCAGTCCACTTGCGCACTCACGATCTGCGACGATGACGATGCTCTGTCGTACTGTGCGGAGATATGCATATCGCGTCGATCGACCAAGACGGCTTGGAGTTGTTGTTATGATTTCTACTATTTGCGGTGAGTCCTGGATCAGTCCGGGTTCCGCTTAGCGAGGAGCGGATTTTGCGAGCGTTTTTGCTAGGTGGTGACATCCTGATCCTTTTCCCGGAAGAACGATATTTTTATGAACATTTATAACTGATTTACTGAGGAGTACTTTAAAACACAATACTTAGAATATACCTACCGAAACCGAATAATGAAAATAACTGCAGATAGTTACTTCGTTACAAGGTTCTGGCAAACGGTCTAATCCCCACCAAAATACACAAGGTGTTAAAATTCAAACAATCGACGTGGTTGAAATCCTACATCGATCTCAATACCAATTAGAGAAAGCCTGCTGAAAATGAATTCGAAAAGAATCTCTTCAAGATTTTGAATAATGCAGTATTCGAAAAAACAATCGAATACATCAGGAAACACTTCATTGTCAAACTCATATCGAAATGGGATGGTCGATATGGTGCTGAAGTATATATATCAAAACCAGAATTCAAGTCACCTACTGTATTCATTGAGAACCTCACAGCCATAGAACTGAGGAAAACCGAAATATACTTCAACAAACCAATCTATATCGGATTCAGCATTCTCGATCTATTTAAAACAACAATATATGATTTCCACTACAAATACATGCGAAAGAGGTTTGGCGATGACTGTATAGCGCTCTATAGCGATACTGATAGTTTGGTGTACGAGATTGTCCCGATGTTTACGATATCATTAGCCAAGATTGCCATTCACATTTCGATACCAGCGACTAACCTGAGAACAATACCTCAAGTCCTCAAGAAAATCCTTGATATTGATGAAAGACGAAAATAATGGAATTCCAATGACAGACTTCGTTGGTTTACGGGCAAGTTATACGCTACGAAAACCCTAGCATCGAAGGATGACATCATGAAACTGCAGCTGAAGTTGGAGAATGACGAATATGAAGAGGACGAAATTCGTGATATCATCTCTACGGTCATGAAAACAACTACTGATTGTAAGTATGAAATGGTTGATTGATCCTAATGCGAAAAATAAACGTGAAAGATGAAGAAAAAGTAACTGTAGGTGATGTTCGATTCAACACTGCACCAGGGTTGATTCAGCTATTTCACGAATCACCTTGTCAGCCTGATTTATAAACAAATTTTGGAAATGACTGGTGTTCATCGAGATTCCAAAGGCTATTTGAGGCATCATGGATCCCAGAAAAAATTCTTCGAAATTATAATATCCTTGTTCAAGAGACCGCGACAATTGGGAAGCTGAGTCATCTTCACCTATCAGATTCCAATATATCCGAAGAGATACGAGTGGACAGGTTTACTAAATTACCTATGACTGAATTTGATAGTTCACTTTGGTATATAAAAATCAAACCCTAACGAGTGAAATGGTTTTCAACAGTGTTTTAATCAAGTTAAGACGAATACAAAGATCCAATCGCAAAAAAATAGGTCTGATGAATGCATGACGAAGATGTCGAGGATGATTGAAATGGGGTGAATTTCATACATGCCTACCATATGGAATCAATACTCCAACTGAATAATCAAGACGAAATAAATGAGACCCAACTGAATGCATAGCAAATATATCAAAATTCTCCATCCTCTTCAAGGTTTATATATCCAGATGAATGAACATTTTTCAATTGAACCTGAATTCCAAACGAATCGTGTTGAGACAAAAATATTGAACCAACTGAATGACAGTCCTCTCAAAAGTCAATTGGGTACAAAAGAGTCATGCCTTGACGTCTGAAATGCAGTTTATAAATGAATTATTTACACGAAATTTATATTTGAATTGGGATTCAATAGCGTTAATCAAGTTTGGACAAATATAGAGGACCATTCGGAGGCAAAACAAACTTTTTGGAATCAAGTCTCAATTTTGAATCAAATAACTCCAAAGCAAAGCAAAAGCTCGAAATTCATGTCAAACATTTCAAAAATTATATCTGAGAAAAATTGCAAAAGTATAACTTAGTCGTGTCTAAACGAACGCAAATAGATCTTATGCATGGTCAGCATAAGATCTACATAAGGGCACAAGAGATGTGGAACAATCTGAATATTTCGAACTTGGAAGAATATGCCGACATATACATGAAAATTGACGTTTTGCTCCTTGCCGATATTCTCGAACAATTTCGAAGTAGCTGTCACCAAACTCATTGACTAGATCTGGCCCATTCATCCACCCTACCCCCCTACCCGGATATACTTCACACCGTATGCTTCACTATAAGAAACAGCACTTGAGCTTTCCACCGACGTGGATATGGTCATGATGGTTGAGAGTGGAATAAGAGGCGGACTGAGTCAGATATGCTCCAAAAAAGGGGGAAGCAAATAATCGATATTTACCTGATTACAGTGCGGCTGAGCCAGAATCCTACCTTATGTGTTTCGATATAAATAACCAATATGGATGGGGAATGAGTCAACCGCTTCCCTACGGGGGATTTGAATGGGTGGAAAACTCCAATGCGGATATCATGAACATCGAATATAATCCTAAAGTAGGATACATCCTCGAAGTTGACTTGGATTATCCTGATCATCTCCACAATGAACACAATGACCTTCCATTCTGCTGCGAACATATCAATCCAAAGACAGGAAAACCTGCTTCATATCCATCTGAACCACTCAAACTTATGGAGACTCTTCACCCCAAAAAGAAATATGTCATCCATTATGAAAACCTCAAACATGATCTGGCTATTCAACACTGCACCAGGGTTGATTGAACAGCTATTTCACGAATCACCCCTAAACTTCACCTTGCCAGCCTGATTTATAAACAAATTTTAGAAATGACTGGTATCCATCGAGATTTCAGAGGCTATTTGAGGCACCATGGATCCCAGAAAAAATTCTTCGAAATTATAAAACCCTTGTTCAAGAGACCGCGACAATTGAGAAGCTGAGTCATCCTCACCTGTCAGATTCCAATACATTCGGAGATTGGATTACTGCTTTAGTATTCCAAAATCTATACTTTCAAGAATGAGTTTGAGGCCTGCTATCATTACAAATGCTGATCTGAAGAGATGTATTAACAGGATGAAGAAGTCCAAGTTATAGTTCCTGAACTGAAGAGGAAAATTGATTTATCGATTTCAATTAATTGTTGAGCTCGACTTATAATCATGATTCGAAATGAAACCACTGAATTCTCTCATGATGTTTCATTTGCAAATGACTTCGCGAGGAATGAAAATCGTTATATGTATAAAAGTATATATTGATAAAGGAAAATACGTTATATGATTTGCAATGAGTAGAAGTGGTCACACTTTAGCGAAACCAGACAGACTCTGACGTCACCCCACCAACCCCCCACCCCCCGACCGCCTCGACATCCCGTCACTCCCCGCGCCCCCCGACCCATTCGACGTCGCCGGTGCAAACGTAACCAACGGAGGGCTCCAATCCTCTCACACTTTTTCTACTTCCAGTTCCTATGCAAATAGTCAATTAGGTCTAAAAAGTTATTTCCTGTGATAATTCAACGAAACAAACAAATTATCATACATAAACAACTGACCGCAGCTCGCTCAATGTAAAAAAATTGAAAAATATTCGTGAGAGAAAGTGAGATAATAATAATGACAGTAAGATTATATAATTGGAAAATTCGGTAGTCAACACTTTCACAGTACAGACAGGCCGTCGGTAAGTATTGGATCTACATTACCGACATAGAGAAGTTCTTAGCCAAGATACGAACCATCAAAAGACGGAGTCTAGACATGTCTTACAATTGTCAACATTACTTCAATAGTTATGTACCACAAACAAAATTTGGGAAGTCACACCGTAAAACAATATAGCAGTTATCTGCGCGATTTTCTCAGCAGATTGACCATTCGCAACTAAGTTTGCTAGCCGACAATGACAAAAGACGTGACGTAGTCGAGAGCTGAGCATCGACAGATCCCTCAGACCGATGAACGCGCGCAAAAACAAACCGAGTTATAGAAACTTCAAATGTTGTGAGTGCAAGAGTGTTATCAGTAGAAACCACAGATAAGCGCTCGGTTCATCGTATAGCAAAACAATAAAAATGAAAGTTATTGTTAGAACACACGAAGCCACCTATGAGCTACTAGCTGAATTATCTAATGATTGGAACAGGACACTGTGAGTACAATGTTACAAATGACAATGGGGATATACAGGGTGTACAACATTAAAGAAAAAAATATGGCGCTGACTGAGAATAATTGGCTGCGTAAAAATCTACCGTGGGACAGGGTGTGCAAATGTCTACCATGGGGATTGTGCAACTGAGCATCTGTCAAATGTCAATATGGGGTAAGGGTGTGCAGAAAGGGAGGTGTGCAACATATCTGCTATGGGGGGCGTGCAGCAATGGGGGCGTGCAGCATACCGTGAAATCTACCGTGTGTACCATGAGAAAATTTGTCAATGGACTTTCGTCTCATATCCGTCATCCGTCTACTTGTATCCATCATAGGCGATGTTATCAAATTCGAATCCGTCGAGTTTCGTCTCATCAAAGCCCGTCGGAGTATTAAAGTCAACTGAGCATCAGAAAATGGGGTGTTCAATGTCAACTGATTAGCGTCAAAATCAACTGAAGCATAGAATTTACATTAGTATTATTCAAGATATTCACCCGTACAGTCCTCACTTTGACACTTACGCAAGTGTCATTTTGAAATGTTACAACTCCTATTGAAATGTATACTTACCCGCAGCAATATGAATACGTCAATACACAGAATCCAGCAAGTAAAGAAACTCATGAGAAACTGAGATTTTGATGACAAAAGAATTTAGAAATCTGAAGTATTCTGTTAACTTCCAAGAAAAAAACAGTAAATTCAAATCCTCCAACTGTCATTTTGGAATATGGCACAAAGATAGCCTCAAAACTGATCACGTCATCGTGGACCTTCCTCTCACCTGCGCTATCCGACTACTTGTGTCTCACATGCGCGTCGACTTTCGTCTCACATGCGCGACGCTGTCCGTCTCACTTGCGCGACACTGTCCGTCTACTTGTGTCTCACATGGGCGATTTTATCAAAAAAAATACAATGTACCCACTCAAGTTTATTCATTACGATGAAAATGGCTCATGAGTGAATTTATGACAAAAATTCTCAAGCATGATGCAGTGGAATATCGGACAACCCTCACATGATATCGAACAAGCAACAAAACATGCTAAATGTTGACGAGACATGAACACCACATTCATTTCCTTTGCCAAACAAATTTCACAAGTAATCCAATGTTCTTGGAATTTTTGAGGTCGAATTCGGATTTTTGATGCTGAGTAAAAACTTCAGAAAACCACCGATATAAAAAACTATATGTTATTTGGGAAGATTCAATACCCTTGAAATATCTGAGAACATGACTTGAAACGAAGAGATATATTCTAGTAGACAACAGGAACAGTGTAATATAATTCAACTTGATTTGATTGGATCACAGTCGAGTTAAAAAACATGCAGAAAAATCTAAAATGAAGTAGGTGCAGACCATTACAAATATTACATTCAAACACATCAAATGTAATACTCAAACACATCAAATATATCGAAAATTATTTATGACTGAATTTGATGGTTCACTTTGGTATATAAAAATCAAACCTCAACGACTGAAATGGTTTTCAACAGCGTTTTAATCAAGTTAAGACGAATACAAAGATCCAATCGAAAAAAGAAAAATAGCTCTGATGAATGCATGACAAAGATGTCGACTTCAAGAAATAATGCAAAACTCCAAATGTATCAACTCCGGATGATTGAAATTTCATACATGCCTACCATATGAAATCAATACTCCAACTGAATATTCGAGACGGAATAAATGAGACACAACTGAATGCATAGCAAATATATCAAAATTCTCTCTCCCCATTAAGGTTTGTATATCTAAATGAATGAACATTTTTCAATCGAACCTGAATTCGAAATGAATCGCGTGAGACAAAAATATTGAACCAACTGAATGACAATTTAGTAATACATGAAAAACTCATGAAAAACCGAGATTGAAGGTAATATTCTCGATAGTCCATCTGAGAGCATATATGTGTAAATGAATACCAAAATAGTAAACTGTCATTCAGTTGGATCAATATTTCTGTCCCAAATCGATTCATTTCGGAATTCAGGTTTGATTTTGATGAGTTTTCTATGTAATTGCTATGTATTGGATTGCACGCATATATTTCTAGTTGATTCACTTTGGAGTGTAGGTTTTATATAATAGCCATGTACTCATCTAGGCAATTTCAATCAACTGGACTTGATTCATTAAGAGTTCTGCATTATTTCTTGAACTTGATAGCATGTTTTTTCACATATGATTTTTGAAATATTATACATGTATTACGAGCTATTGCTTCGTTTTCGACTTGTTTCATTCAAAATTGGGATTCGATTTCGAAGAGTGCCATGTCTTCCAATGGTCCTTTGTATTCGTCCAAACTTGATTAAGGCTGTTGAAAACCATTTCTGACGTCAAGGCTTGATTCTTTTGTACCTCAACTGAACTATCACATCCAGTCATGATTAATTTTCGATATGATCCGTCATGTATTCTCCCAGACTTTTGCATTCGTCTGAATTCGATATTTCAGTTTTCAATCTGTTTTCGTATACATATGTTGGAGTAATGTATACGTCTGGACTCTGGTCTCCAACTTTAATTTCACGTATTGGACGAAACGTTAACGAAATTTTGAGGGTATCATCCGATGAAAATCTACATTTTTTTAAGCCTTTTCGGATTGTTCTGCTTGACTGATACCGTCATCAATATTTGATTTCCGTTGTGATGTATTCAGTTGAGCAATGGTTATGATCAGAATTTGGCCCATTCAGTTGGATTCTTGCAGTGATCTGGACTTGTTTTTTACATGCATTTGACATATTTGGTATGAACCCCAGTTGAATTGATGTTGATTCGTGCAGGGTTGATTTTGATGATTTCATTGTGAACTCCATTGAATTTCTGTATTGGTCTCAATTGGGTTGCTATGAATTTATTGATTCTGGTGTTGATTCATCAGAACTAATAAAACCATCTAGGGTTGGTTCATTCAGAGTTCCTCAATCATTCAATCGGGCTGTTGTGACCATTGAAATTCAGTTGACCGAGTCGAATTTTGAAGGTATCATACGATAAAACTCTACATTTCCAAAGCGATTTCGGCATGTTCATTGATCAACTTTATTCGTCTAGACTTTGGTATTCATTTACACCTGAAATACAGTTCGGTATGCACTCAGCTGGACTATCGAGACTATTACTTTCGAACTCCATTTTTCATAAGTTTTTCATGTATTTCGAAAGGAATGAAGCAATCTTCTGAGTCCAATTGACTAAACTATCATTCAGCTCTATCACTATTTCTGTCTTGAATCGATTCATTTTGGAATTCAGGTTTGATTTCGATGAGTTTTTTTTGTAATTGCTTTGTATTCAGTTGCACACATTTATTTCGACTTGATTCATTCAGTTGGGGTATAGGTTTGACATATCAAGTGGACTTGATTCCTTCAGAGTTCTGTATTATTTCCTTGAACTTGATATATTCACCATGCATAAGAGCTATTTGCGTTCGTTTAGACACGACTGAGTTATACTTTTGCAATTTTTCTCAGATATAATTTTTGAAATATTTGACATCAATTTCGTGTAAATAATTCATTCATGAATTGCATTTCAGACATCAAGGCAGGATTCTTTTTTGTCATGCATTCATCAGAGCTATTTTTCTTTTTTTGCGTTTTTGCGATTGGATCTTTGTATTCGTCTTAACTTGATGAAAACGCTGTTGAAACCCATTTCACTCGTTAGGGTTTGATTTTTATATACCAAAGTGAACTATCAAATTCAGTCATAATTGATTTTCGATATGCTCCGTCATGGATTTGAATAGATTTTTGTATTCGTCTGGACTCAAATAACTCAGACCTGATTTTCAATCTGTTCCAAATGCCTACCGATTTTCCATTTTCATCCTGCAACTCGTATGTCCACGGTGAAACAATTCTTTCAATTTTGAACAGACCCGTAAATTGTGGTGCAAGTTTTGAGGTGAAGTTTTTGATTGCGTCTGATGATACGTAATTGCGCTTCCATACAGTTTAATTGAGATCAAATTTTTCGTGTCTGTGCCTCAAGTTATATGGTTTCTTACTGTTCTCGAACGCTTCGTTGAGCCTTCATCTGCAAACAGTTTGGTGAGAGCCATGGTTCTATCAATATCGTTCGTTTTTGTCGAATGATGGTCGTCAAATTCTACGCCGGTCAATTTGACTTCGCGACCGAAAGTGATTAGATTCGGAGTCACCCCCGTGACATCATTTTTAGAGGAACGAATTGCAAAAGTGACTCCGCAACATAAGCTGCGAACAGAGTTTTGAGTACCCTATGCACCCTCTCGACAGGGTTTGCTGGGGATGGTAGTTAGCAGTGTACTTTATAGCGATATTGTATTTGGTCAAACAATTTTTGAATTCCTTGCTTTCGAATTGAGCTCCATTATCTACAATGATCCTTTTCGGTGCCCCATAAATGAGTATGACGTGATCTTCGAGCCACTTGACAATACTAGTAGCGGGGGCCGCACGGAGGAGAAAGAGTAAAATAAACTTGGCAAAACAATCCATCACTGAGAAGATATATTTGTAACCAGAGACAGATCGAAGAAGTGGTCCTACAAGATCAGCACTAGCCAGTTCCCAAGGCCTAGTAGCTGATACTTGAGTGGATAACATTTGACCAATAGGCGGTTTTTGTTCTGGTTTTGTTTGGACACACATCGTACACTTACGCACATACCTTGCGACATCCGTCCTCAATTCAGACCAATAAAATTTTTGTGAAATACGGGCAACCGTCTTTGAAATTCCTAAATGTCCGCAGGTCGGTGAATCATGATTGCTTTTTATGATTTCTTGGCGATCACCACGAGGAACAACGAGTAACCATTCCCTATCAGACAGTTCAGGATATGTATGTTTCACCTTCCAAAAGAGTTTACCGTTCTCCAGAATCCATAGCGGGTATTTCGTGGGAAAATTCGTGACATGCTCACACATAGCCATATACCACTTATCCATGGAGGGTTCAGGTTCAACAACGCGATCATTGATGATCTCCACGTATGGTACTGCACGTGAAAGTGCATATGGAACTACGTGGTCTTTCCCTTTACGATGGAGAACATCAAAATCGTACTGCTGTAACCTCAGTGCCCATCTACCGATCCTCCCAATGGGATCTTTAATGTTGTGAATAACCATTTCAAACTAAAATGGTCCGTGATGACGGTAAACTTGGTTGCTTCCAAGTAGGGTCGAAGTTTTTCCACAGCAAATATCACCGCCAGGCATTCCTTCTCAGTTGTCGATAATTTCCTCTCATTTTTTGTGAGCGATCTGCTCAAATAGCAGATGACTTTTTCGCCATCTGGATGATGCTGTGAGAGGATAGCTCCCAACCCATAGTCGGAGGCATCAGTCTCAACAAAAAAGGGTAAAGAGAAATCTGGACAAGCCAGGATAGGTGCTGAAACCAGGTTCTGTTTGACAGCGTTTAGTGCCATCTCGTATCTCTCATTCCATATAAATTGGCAATTCTTTTGAGTCAGTCTCGTTGAAGGGGAAACTAGGATGGAGAACGTAGAACTGAACCGCCTATACCACGAAGCTAAGCCTACTATTCTTCTCACTTCGGAGACGTAACGGGGACTGGGTATATTCAAAATCGCACTGACCTAATCAGGGTCAACCATGAGCCCTGCCTCATTCACAACATACCCCAAATAACGCAATTCTGAACGACAGAACTCACATTTATCCTTATTGAGGGTAAGACCAGCTTCAGTTATGCGTTTGATCACCTCCTTCAGAGCCTCTAGATGCTTCTCAAACGTGGGGGTACAAATTATCACATCGTCAAGATAGACGAAAGTGTAACTATCCATGTCAGCACCAAGGAC
Source organism: Zygogramma bicolorata (assembly GCA_032362365.1). Classification (NCBI taxonomy): domain Eukaryota; kingdom Metazoa; phylum Arthropoda; class Insecta; order Coleoptera; family Chrysomelidae; genus Zygogramma; species Zygogramma bicolorata. Next base: position 168,200 of record JAVJAQ010002346.1, on the reverse strand, counting down.
ACGGTCTATTAGGCGTTGCCAAGTGACTGAAGCTAAATGTATGCCGAATGGCATACGCTTAAATTTGAAGAGTCCCCTGTTTGGAATCGTAAAGGCTGTCAGAGGACGAGATTCGGGTGCTACTAGAATCTGCCAATATGCAGATTTAATGTCTAATGTCGTTAGGTAACGACCATCACGAAGCTTGTCCAATATGGAACTGACGTACGCGATTGGGTAGGCATCTGGCGTTCTTACAGCATTCGAACGCTTATAATTCACACAAAATCTCCATCGATAATCATTTTTCCTGACCATGACGATTGGTGAGGACCAAGGGGACTTTGATGGTTCTATTATGTCCTTCGCCAGCATTTCATCGAGTTCACCATTAACAATTTTCTGTAGAGCAGGAGAGATAGGGTAATATCTCTGTTTGATTGTCGGAGAAGTTGTGTGTATTACATGCTGTACGAGATGCGTACATCCTAACATGTCGCCCATACCAGAGAATGCTTCATCAATCATTTCGTTGAGGATAACCTTCTGTTCTTCAGTTTATCGTTAACAGCCGACTTACTGTTTTACCCCCTTCGAGTTTTTTGAACAATGTCCACATGAATAACTTGTTACATCTGGACGCCCACACTTGAAGTAAAATAATTTTTTCGGTTTGTCGTACTTGCGGAATCGATGACCAACACCGTGGCAGTTCCAACAAGTTGGCGGTGTTTCATTAGGGTCAGTTGCTGAGGAGACCAAATCAACTGAATTTTCCTGTGGACGTTGATCTGAATCAACAAAGGAAATTTCAACAAAGGAAGGTCTCCTGTAAGCTAACTTTGGCTCGAGCAAATGCTTAACGTTAGTAGGTGATGGACAGAATCTTTGAATTCGCCACTCTGTTTCCTCAATAGATCGCGCAAGCTGAAGTAAGTGAGACATCGAACTGATCGAATGAAGAGATAAATGACTTTGGATGGACGGTAATAAATTTCGTCGAATTATTTGAACACAACATTGTTCATCGGGTCTGTGTGGTAATTTCCGGAATAAATCTTCCATCACAGATACGGAATTGATGACACGCTCCTGTGCTCCGCCGAATCTCATCCCATAAAGAATGTTCATAGTCCATTGGCTGAAAGGCAGCACGAAGTTTATCAGCAAGATCATCCCATGAAGAAAATTCACCCATTCGGTACCAAAGTAGTGCGTCCTTTGTAAATTGTTCTGGAGCAGATTGTAATAATTTCTCCTTAGGCATACCACGAGACAGTCCTAATTCTTCAACGCCTTCCAGAAAATTCGTCCGTCATACTGAAGACGCCAACGACTTACATCGAATTTGAAAGAGTTATCATAGATATGAACAGGAGACTGACTCCTGACAGGTGATTCGTACGTCAAGTTTTCTCCCTCTAGAGGACTCAACTGTAAATGACGGAGTCTTGTTGAAAAATCATAAGACGAATTCGTTCGATGAGAGTAATCATCTCGATCATATATGTCCGCGCTTCGAAAGTCCCTACCAAGGTCATCCTGAAACTTCACTGATGATCTTCGGCACAGTGAATCTATGTTTCCGCTTCATTTGTCCTTAATGAAATCTCCTCGAGAATAACGTTGCTCTCTATTAAATAAAGGGCGATTATATGAATCTGGAATACCAGAAACGTTATCTGTAAAGTGTTGCGGAATTGAGGTATTTTTTATGAATCGGTTTCCTGATGAAAATTGATCTTCACTAACAAGGTTTCTACGATCCGGATTATAACTACATATAGGTAATTGCATGATTGAGAGGGCATCTTGTCTTCTCAATGGTTCAGGTTCGAATTCTCTATTAAGATCAATACGACCTTCACTTTCTGTGAATGTATTACGAGAATGACGTACATTAATCGACTGCTCTAATCGGCGAGACAACTGACCTGGATGACAATCGCGAACATTCATATCTTGAAGCATATGATTATTTTCGGACCGTGAACTTTCTTGAAAATTTCTTCCTGAAACCTCATCATTACCGAAATATTGTGGTAGTTGTCTAGGATTAGAATTGCTAATTCCAGGTTGTTCGACAACTTCCCCCCCTCCTAGGTCCAAAACACGGCTAGAGTGAGAACGCAAATGATCTCTTCCCTCCATCCTGGGACCGTGATCCAACATTCTCAGCCTGTCTTTCTGGCACGAGAAGTACACCATCACCCGAGGGTGGAACTTCCTGATCTAACAAAGATTTGTTAGGTTGTGAACTTGACCAAACAGAATTCCTGAGAATACCTCCAGCAGCTAAATTAACATCAGCTAATTGTTGCTTACACATATTCATCAGTCTAGTTCGCCGAATCTCCATAAAAGAATCGCATCGAATTCTATTCAGACGCATATTCAAATGCAAAAGTCTAGAATATATTCTTTTGAATTCATTATCTCGATTGTCATAATCAAACTCGTTAATATTCGCTGCTAGTTCAGTTAATTTGCCTTCGCATTTATCAAGTTCCAGAAGTGGTGGTAAATCACAGAATTCAGGCGGATTCGATTTTCCCAATCTTTCCAACTCTAAGATTTCCCGTAAAAATGATCGTTTTTCATTCACCGTCCCAGTTATGGGAAATCCCCGAATTTCCAACTCGTATGTAAGTCCTTCGCCAAGGAGTCTGTTAACCTCCATCATTGATCAAAACCAATAGTAAGCACAACCAGTAAGTACACCGTGTATAATAGAAGTGGAACCAACTATTTTTTTTGATTCACCTCAACCTTGAAAATACTTCGATGAGGATCTTTATATTGCTACTGAGAAAGTGGTAATCCCTTGTATAACCCATAATAATGTATTCAAATAAATGATAAACTTAACAGTGATCACCCTGTATGATCATAAAAAACTAATAGGCGATCGATACTCGCCTGTATTAAATCACTAACAGTACGCGAGAAATCTGTGAAATAAGTGATAATAAAACAACTGAAAACTAAAAAAAATCCTGAATCTCCCTGTAAGTTCAAGTCAACCTGCAGTTGATGAATCTCTGTTAAAAGAAAAATTCAATGCTGATAATGTTATATTTTGAAAAAACCTCGAAGCATAAAAAAAATCTCACCACCATATTACTTCTCCTAACCCTGTATGGGAGATAACAAAAATGAAGTTGGACCAACATGCCACTGAGACCTATAGTCAGTGCCCCAGGCTCACCCACCTATCACTTGGCGAAACATCTGGCCTCACTCCTCCAGCCTCATGTCGGAAGAACAAATTCCTACGTCAAGGATTCAACAGACTTCGTTGGTAAAATTAAAGGCTTGACCTTGGAACCGACCGACATCATGGTCAGCTTCGATGTTGTGTCCTTGTTTACCAACGTCCCACTGGAAGACTCTCTGAGGGAGATAGCCTGCCTGTTCCCAAGTGATATTGTCGGACTTTTCAGAGCATGCCTTACGGGAAGCTACTTTCAATGGAGGGGAAACTTCTATGAGCAATTGGATGGAGTGGCGATGGGAAGTCCACTGAGCCCAGTGACAGCCAACTTCTTTATGGAACGGTTTGAAGAGAAGGCAATCGACGCCTTTAATTTGAAGCCAACCTTGTGGCTACGCTACGTGGATGACACCTTCGTCGTCTGGAAACATGGAAGGGACTCTCTGAACCTTTTTCTGGACCACCTAAACGCTCAACACCCCAGCATCAAATTCACCATGGAAACCGAACAGAACCAGCAGATAGCCTTCTTAGATGTTCTGATTGAACGATGTGGCGCTAGACTAACCCACAAAGTATACCGAAAACCCACGCACACGGATAGGTACCTGCACGCACTATCGAACCACCATCCCAGTCAAAAGAGAGGAGTCATATCTACCCTAACTGAACGTGCTCGAAGAATTTGTGAACCAGAACATCTAGAGCAGGAACTGGAACATCTTCAAGTGACCTTGAGGTCGAATGGGTACAGTGTATCTGAGATCAACAGGGCCATGAAACCGAAGAGTCCCACGGTTCATAACAGGGAGGACTCTCAGGTAGTTGCGAATGCATATCTGCCATATATCCCGAGGGTCACTGACAGAATTGGAAAACTCTTGGGGAAATACAACATAAAAACAGTTTTCAAGCCGACCAAGAAGATCCAGCAAAGCCTCAGGTCGGCTAAAGACAAAAGAGACCCACTGTCAGCGGCAGGGGTTTATCGCATTCCGTGCACCTGTGGGAAGGTTTACATCGGTACCACGAAAAGATCCATGGGTACAAGGCTCAAAGAGCATCAAAGGAACTGCAGGCTGGGGCAAACCGACAAATCGGCGGTGGCGGAACACGCATTGAGTGAGGGCGACCACAAGATTCTGTTCGAAAATGCCACACTGATTGCCCCCAACCAGGGTTACCATAGCCGACTGGTGCGGGAGGCAATAGAGATCCAAAAACATGCGGACAATTTTAACAGAAAGGAAGAAGCGTTGACTCTAAACAGAATTTGGAATCCGATTCTGAAGAAAACAAGAATAATTAATGAAATCACAGCAGGTAGTGCGGCAACTAGTAATGATGATTATTCCCCGAACCCGACAGAAGTAATTAACACTCCAGACTACCTGCATCAATATAAATACGCCTTGAGAAATCGAACTGTTTAGTCATCGGAGATGAATAAGCCTCTGAAGAAGCTGGCCACTCGCGCTAGCGAAACGTCAGGAAGAAATTCCGAAGAACGACGGCCTTCAAGCCCGAAGAGAAGTAGTTATACTAATAACCTCGGCCGCGAAAGCCTTAACCATTTTGTCAAGAGGGTGTGAATCCGTTCACGGAAGCCATAACGCTGGCTGGAGCTTGCATTAAAATATTCATGGGAAAATTTATGAAACCTGAGACTATAGAGGTCTCATACCCAGAAATGGTTATAGGGGGCGTGATATAATCAATCAAAATCAGCTATTCAATTGTTCTTATGCGAGGAGCGACAAAGATGGATAAAAATACAACATGTCGGTCGTATATCTAAAGCCTCCTTCATCAATATTAAATATGAACATAATGTCTCCAAATTTGATGATCCTAACGTCAAAATAGAAATGCGTCACGAGGCAACTTTGGCGAAAGCCGAACGTTTGCGAAACCTAGTTGTTAATTGAAATATCTGAATATGGTGCAGGTACTCACATTACAGAGTTTGTTTCTGATGGTCCAAAATTATATGCCTATCGTGTATATTCCACCTTGGAAAATTAAACATTCCTTAGAATCAAAGTTGAAGGAATTACATTAAATAATAGCACATATAAACAAGCAAATTTTGAAAAATTCAGAGATATGGTTCTAAGTGACACACCTGACGAGTATATAACAACAAAAAATATTTTAAGGACCCCGAACACTCTGTTATCACCAAAGACGTAATAAAAGTCTTCCGACCCAACTCCACCAAAAGTGAACGTATTGACATTTTCTATTATAAAAAAAATAAAACCATTTGATTTGTGTAAAACAGTCTTTTTCAAGACTCCCCTCTTTCCAAAAAACAAATATTTCCCCCACCCTACCCAAAACACTCATACCAAGAATCAACAATAATCTGAATCATCATCAAGCAGGGTAAAGCAGAGCTGTTGTCTATGAGGAATGTTAGTGCTCATCTGTATTTTGTAGAGAAAAAATAAGTATTTCCATACTACCAAGTTGAGTACCAGGTAGAATTATTGCGGAGTTTCACAAAAAATGTGACAAAAAGGGTCGTGTGAAGCCGAGCTGGACTCGTCCGCCTTAAAATGATGGTGTAAAACATTCTTTCAGAGTTATGACAAGAAATATATATGAAGAGAATTCAATAAAATAATAATCGATCACTGGGGAAGTGAACTTTTTGACCTTGACTCAGCCTTCTGGATCGAAAACGATACTATTCACAATTGATACTCGTTCTGAATGTCTTACTCAGATGAATTGATATGCTTAAATTTCACTATTTCAACTAACAATATTTATGTTTTCGAGAAATTTTTGACACCACTATAATTTTTCACAACAAAACTACCTTCAGATGTGGCAAATAATGTTTTCGAGAGAATAACTTTTCTAACCACTTTACATGAGTTATTATTTGTAGTTTCTTTATATTGATATTCAATAATAAAACAGCGTTCGCTTAGGTGTGCTAACAATAAACACTTGAGATTTATGATGCAATTGTCTATGGGAAATGTCAATAAATATCTATGAAATAGAAAGAAACCATATATAATATCATATATGACATATAATTCACTACTCGTTCTGAGTGTCTCACTCAGATGAAATATTTCACGAGCTAAGTCTATCATTGGAGAATTTTCACAGAATAACTGTGTTTATAAAATAGCTGCTCTATATTTCTACTAGTGACTGTACTGGTGTTCCGGCAAAAATAAATATTTTGACATTATGAATAAGGACATATATGAAATGAAAGCCTACTCATCTCAGAATAGTATTTTTTTGCTTGATTACTTCCACGAACATATAGGTCACACACACAAATGAGATTCCTATTTTCAGAAGTACCGCGCGCTAGAAAACAGGAAATATGGTATCGGTCGTGTGCACTGAGAGTGTTCCAAATTTTCCTACTAGATACTAGGTGAGAACACTATACTGAATATAAATACTATTCGATGTTTTCTATAAAGTTTTTATGACTTTCGTTGGTCGTTTTTGTTCACTATTGGGGATTTATCGAGGATTATATATTAATTATCGAATTACCGGTCATGTGTCGTATAGAGTAGACGTCCTGGCCTCTGCTTCGATTTAAATATATAAAATTATTTGCAATTCAGCACTGTAGCAAGTTCAACACAAAATTCTTCCGTATTAGTGTATTCTAAAAGTGATCACAACCATCCCATAAAATCATAGTTTGAAAATGGTTCTTACTACAGAAAAAACCGATGTAATAAAAACTGTAATCAACGCTACGATGAACAAATATTTAAAAGATCAAACGTTCATAAAAACACTAAGTGATAATGTGTCGGCGGCAGTCAACGAAACAATGGAACAAAAACTCGCTTTAATCGAGGAAAAAGTTTCCGATCTTCAAAAAGAATTCTTCCAAATGAAAACTTATATGCTAGGAAAAATAGAGGAATTGGATTATAGAATAAGTGATCTCACCCAAGGACATAGTATATTGAAACAAAAATACGACGCTCTAGAACAGAAAACAGAAATTAATAACCTGAGAATCTTCAATATGGAGGAGAAGAAAAACGAAAACATTAGAATTGAGCTGATCAACCTTCTGAACTCGAAGATGTCAATTGATCTCACAGAAAATGACATTGATGTTTCCTGTCGAATTGGCAAAAATGATGGTGACAAAGTGAGGGGAATTTTTCTAAAACTCAAAAACGAAAAAAAAAACAGGATATCTACAGAAGGAAGAAAATGATCGAAGGAACCGGTATTGTCATCAGAGAGGATATGACGAATCTACGAGTTTAACTTCTCAATGAAGCCATTGAAAAAACCTCATTAAAAAGTGTATGGACCGATTCGGGAAATATATTTGTGAATATGAAAAACAAGTTATATATCATAAAGTCTGAAAATGATTTCAAGAAGGTTTCTGAATAGTACATCCAAGTTCTTATCTACGATTCAATGATGAGTTTTCATTATATTCAATTTAATTACTCTTTTCTCTATCTTGAAGTCGCTAGTTATAAAAAATAATATGGATAGAATGTTTCTTTTATAACGCTGTTACAAATGGAATTTATAGATTTTGATTATGCAGCAACATTTGATTGATCAGCACCCGTGAAAAGCAACGTAAAAACCAAAACTGATTTCCTTCACAAATATTACAAATATAGTCTTGTTTAAAATATAGAACCTTTACTACTTATATTTCAGAGGATAACCTGTATTGCATAAAATAAAGTTTTCATTGAACAGAAGCTGAATACAAAAAAAATTGTTTATGTTAGAGTTCTTGAATATTCTGGACAACCAGGGAGAGATAAGAACGGAAGTGGTGAGTGATATCAATTATTATTTCCATACATCAAAAAACAAATATAGGAAGGGGGAATTGATAACAATTCTTCATTATAACATAAGAAGTATCAGGAAGAATTATGATGAGCTTATGGTATACTTAGATATACTTATACATCAGAGATACCATTTCTGCAAAGGTCCTCATAGAAAAATCAACTGACACGTCTATCATTGAATACTAAAAATATTACAACTGGTATAACTGCCTCATATAGTCCTCCCTCAACTGATATCAATATTCACCTGAAAGATTCAGAAAACTATTTCAATACTTTACAGAAAAAAGACCTAGAAATATTCGTGGGTGATATAAATTCAAACTTGTTAGACCAACTATCCGATGAAACTCATACATACTTGAATATCATGTCCGGAAACGGTTTCCATGAATGAACCTACAAGGGTCACTGTGATAACGAGCACTATTATAGATCATTTTTTTTAAGAAATACTACTAAACAATCAGAACTGAAATTCGACCCTATTGTGTTTCATACTGATTCAACTGACCATTACTCAATATTTTAAAAAATATCGAATGAAGATAAAGTGAAATATTTATCAAAACATAAAAACATAAAAATAAAGCACACGAATTTCAGAAAACTCAATTCATTATTAGATTCTGAAAACTGGAATGATGTCTTGAACTGCCTCGATGTAGAAACTGCCTAAAATAATAAGTTCATCAACAAATTGCATTCCTACATAAATACCTCAAACACGATTGAAAATAAGAGACACGTTGAACTATACAAAATCAAACCTTGAATCACAATCGGTCTAATAAACTCGATTTCACATTTTCTTGAGAAAAAAATGAAAAAAGAGAAAACGCAAGAAGCGAAACACGAATATAAAAGTTACAGGAATAAAATGAAACAATTGATCAAAATAACCAAGAATCAATTCTACAGGAATAAATTCCTAGGCATAAAGGGTGATAGTGAAAAAACATGGAACATCATTAATGAAATAACAAACAGAAAATCTAATAAAAAATCACTTAGTAGTATTGCAATGAAAAATACAGTGAATGAAACAATAACAAGTAACAATGATGAAGCTAATGCATTCAATGAGTTTTTCATAGAAATAGGAATGAATATGTCTAAAAAAATTTAAAAAACACAAAATCTTCCTGAAAATTTTCTCGAGGAAAAACTCGTCACATCTTCAATGTTTCTTCAACCTATAAATAGAAATGAACTAATCTTATTAATTGCGAACCTAAAAAACACCTGGTCACCTGGTCTCGCTGGCCTATCAACTATCTTGATAAAAAAAATACACCAATACGTGGTACTTCCACTGACACATATTATCAACCTTTCTTATATGAATGGAAAAATACCAACACAGTGGAAAGAATCTTATGTGACACCTGTTTACAAATCAGCCGAGCAAAACATTCTGAACAACTACCACCCAATATCTGTAATAAATAATTTCGCCAAGATATTTGAACAGAGTATAACAACTAGATTAACATTTTTTTTTTGAAAGCACAATGCAATAAATGAAAATCAATACAGTTTCAGAAACAATTCAAAACTGAAAAAGCGATACTGGACTTTATTGAAAACACTGTGAGTGCTCTGGACAGATCAGAAAGATGTCTAGCTGTCTTTCTAGATCTTGCCAAAGCGTTTGATACGGTGTCACATAAGGTGCTACTGAAGAAGCTAGAAAACTATGGTGTTCGAGGACAACCACTGAATCTTATATGTGATTATGTATCACATAGAACTCAAGTTGTTAAAATTGAAGATTGTTTGAGCAAACCTCTAGAGATTCAAATGGGCGTACCTATCAGGGTACAGTACTTGGTCCAGTATTGTTTCTTGTATATATCAATAGTATAACTTCAATTAAAAGTTTCAAAGGGCACATAATATCATACGCCGATGACACTGCTATTGTATTTAAAAGCAAAACATGGCAAGAACTGAAGGTAAGAACAGAAACTGATCTACATAAACTTCAACTATGGCTTAACCACAATCTCTTGAGTCTTAATGTGAAAAAAAAACAAGTTTATAGCTTTCTCACTGTATAAACCTGATCAGCCCATCTACAATATCCCAAAAATTCATAGTTGTAATGGAAACGACTCTTGCGATTGTCCTTATATAGAAAAAACTTCACACATTAAATATCTTGGAATTTTAATTGATCAACAACTCAAATGGGATGAACACACCGCTTATATCAGTATAAGAATGAGGCAGCTGATATATTAGACATATAAGATGAAAAAACATTACTATTATTATACAATTCACTAGCAGAATCGGTCATAAGATACTGTATAGCAGTTTGGGGTGGTTTATTTGATAACTCAATGTCAAAAATCCAGTCCTTGCAGAACACGTTGTTGAAAATAATATATAAGAAAGAAAAACGCTACTCTACCTTCAAATTATACAAAGAAGCATAAATATTAGATGTGAGAGGTTTATATATATTCCAGTGCTTGCTATACATGTTTCAAAATAAGGATAAATATTTCATTCCTAAAATTAAAAAACCAGATTTACGAATAGCAATTCTGTAACATTGCCAATTTTCAGGAAAACACACACAAAGGTTTATATTTTTTTAGGACCTAAGCTCTTCAATCTTCTGCCCACTGAAATAAAAACCTCTCATGAAATGTTGAAATATAAACAGTCCACAAGAAAATTTATATTGGAAAACAAAACTCTTGCTAGTATGAAAATAATAAGCCGATATAAGCTCATCATAGTTATTCACTAAGCATTTTGATAAATTCTACTATTGTCCTAGTATCTCACATGGTAATAATAGTGGGTACATATGTATATGTATGTGGGTGTATATATGCGTATACGTATGTATATACAGTGAGTCCAAGATAAGGTTGTCCACCATGGGGATATCCGAAACGGCAATGGATACAGTTTTGGTTAAATGGGAAAAAAGTTGCGTGACAGAGGGGTCATCTATATGGAAGTATGAAATTTAAAAAAATATTTTTAATTTTCAAGTTATTTTGGAAAAACTGAATTTTTCAAATTCTTTTTTTATTTTTTTCTGGTATTATCGTCATAGTTGGAACGAAATAAAAAACACTTCTTTACAGAAACTTTTCATAAGCTTTCTTGTGATGATATTAGATTTAATTTCCAACGTTTCGTTATCGAACTACCATCATCAACTTATTTTTTTTAAAGCGGCCCTATTTCGAATTTTTTTCTGAATTCAACGATGTATCACATATGAGGATTAAATTACGTTTCAGGTCTTTTTCAACCATCATCACGAATTTCTTAATAAACTTTTGAGTACGGACCTGAATTGAAAAGAATTCACCAAAATTGGGTATCGTAGAAGATCAAGAAAATCAAAAGTATAAGTTGACTTGTTTTAGTTAATGTTAAAACAAAAGAAAAACATGAAATAACAATAAGCAGTTTCCTGGCCACCACATTCGCCGGACATCACTCCGCTAGACTTCTTTCTCTGGGGGTACATCAAGAATAACGTTTACCAGTATATTTTTGAAACGGAAGAGGAACTGAGAAGACTAGTTCTTCAAGCTTTCGAAAGCATTACACCCGATATGTTGAATAAAGTTTTAAATTCAACAGTTAAAAGATGTTATCTATGTTTGGAGAATAATGGACATTTGTTTGAACAGTTTTTATAATTCTTGATGATAGCAGGTATTTTTTATTTAGGTAATTGTATAAGTGTGTGACTTATTGTTATATAATATATATATATATATATATATATATATATATGTACAGATTGAGTTTAATATAATTAATTTCCTTGGTTCTTCTCCTCCCTGGTTCTCCATTATGGCTTGTACACGTTCATCTGTAATTTCCAGATATGTAACCACTTCAGAGCCAGCTTAATACGACAACACAAGCATATGATTGCTTAGGTGGATCAGCTGGCACTGAAAGTGGTATTGATAATTTGTTCAAATTTGTAATCTGACTATCGAGAAGAATAAATTGAAATTGCAATTAAGGTTATGATGACATAAATATTTCTGACAGATGTTTTTCTTTTTATCGATCGTTTTTTCACATATAGTGTTTCTGAATATCCAGAGAATTAACTACTGAAAGTATATTGACAGTGTACAATTAAAAAAATTCAACAATACGTAGACTATTCCGCTTCAATATTGTCATTTTTAAGGATGGCTGAGTGTATTGCGAAAAAAAAATTGTCTCGCAGTGTTGTTAGTGTACAGAATTTCAAATAATTCATTACCATCAAATGTGCAGAATCTTGTTGCCTGTTGAGAAACTTTAAATATAAAAACAGAGATCATTCAAGACGAGGCATGAGCTCTTCATTCTTCAAGGAATTTGAGAAGATCAACAAAGGACCCCGCACGGTTCTTATGGAAAATGGGTCCCAGTCGAATTGGCTGAAAATTTAGGATAATGTAGTTTATGATGTCCTGATCAAATGTCTCCATGGGCACAACAAGATCTAATGTACAGTTTTTGAGATACAGGGTGTCAAACATGCAGAGAGAGGGATGTTACTTACCTTTAGAAAATCAATAATGTGGCGATTTTTTTGTTACAAAAAGTTAAGGATAATAATTACAATCTCAATATTGTCGACACGAGTTGTAATAAGAAGTTATAAGACTCCGTATACAGGGTTATTAATAATTACATAATTTTTATGTAATTCTTTAAACAAACTCAGTCAAACGCAAAAGCTCGTAGACTTGCAGAATAAGTAAAAAATATTTGATTTTAATATTGGGCGATCTGAGGTTACTATTATACGGGGTCTTCCACTTTTTTAGTTGTAGTAATTTAATTTTTTTCAGGAACATATAGAAGAATTAAACATAAAAGTAGAAAACTAAATATAATATGATCAATATTTTGTGGCTCATGCCTATTTGTTGCATCTTGTACGGATCATATAATTCGGTTAGGGGATAGGCCCAGCGAATGTTTGGGTGATGGCCTGCGAAGCATGTCCCAAAAACCATAGGACAAGACTTATTACAGAATAATAGAGCATTTTCTTTTTTTTTTCATCTTGCATACACTTCATATTATGAGAAATGTGGCTGACATTATTACAAAAAGCTATGACTATTATATATTATGTGGCCTACAAAGATGTATTTTTTGTCTGAAAACTTGAAATCATTAAGGAAACAGTAAACCTTAATACAGACAATTGGCACGTGGTCTCATCTCAAATTAACACAGTAGCTTGGAATAGGACCGGTTTCGGAGGTCTACCTCCATCATCAGTGTCGCTTTGCGTTAGCTCTGGAAGTACAAGGATCTTTGCTCAAATATATTATACACTTTGGTGTTGTATGTAGGATATACATATTTAGAAAATGTATATTTTGTATGAGAATAATGAATAACTAAGGGAACAGTAAAACTGTAACAACTCAACGCGGCCATCAGTAAACAATAACTGTAACTGACTTCATCTCAAAACAACATGGCAATTTCAGGTGCATTCAAAGCTAAAACCATCGACAGACCGGTGTTGAGGGTCTCATATTTAAAACGTAATGGGGATGTCGATACGTTTTGTATGGAAAAGTTCTAAGGCTATTTACATAGGGTGATTCTTTTTTTACGAAATCAGACTAGTATCGTACGTAGATATAAAATAAAAAACTAAACCTAACGAACAATATTATTTTGTGGTTGGGGTCTGTTTCCTGCATCGTGAACAGATCCTATCAATTGGGTTAAGGGGTAGCGAATGTTTGGTTGATGGCGTGCGTACCCCAAATACCATATTACACTAGCAATATGTGCACAGGTACCGACAGTTCGAGCACCAGATTTACAGGTGCAGTAATAACCATCTATAGATTCTTCTTCATTATTTATTTCTTCGTTATTTGTTGGTCGATATGAAATCCACAGTTGATATTTAGCTGCACTTCTAAAACGAGAAAATACTCTAACCCGTAGAAGCCCTGGCCATGGTAGTCTGTTGATATCTCTCAAAGTTTCAAACTGAAATTCTTCGTCGTCCCTCTGTAATTTGTCTTGGACATAGGACGGTGCCAACTTTACTTGATAAACTCCAATTGTTAGCGTTTTTATAAAATCAAGCGTCAGAATTGGAAAATCTTGCAACTGTTCAGCATCTAAACGTACCCATCTTTGAGCATTTCTAGTATTCAGATTCTCTTCCTCAACTAGTGCTTGAACGACATTTGGTTCACTAGCCTTTTCAAGTAATCTTTGAGCCAATTGTGCATCGGCTCCTTCCATCAGGATAGGAGGGTGATATCTATTAATAATAGCTCCAGCTATCCGAAAAAAATCCCCTAGATGGGAAAGATGTTGTATTTGAATATTTTGTTGTAGAAACTTAAACATTGATTTTATGTGGCCGTTTCGTGATTCTACTATCCACCTCGACTTTGTGATCAAACGAGAGTCGTTAGCATCTTCGGTTGAGAGTTGGTGTTGGTTAGGAAGCATAAGTGCTGGCATTTTATGCACAATGCCTAGGTGTCCAAGTATTTCAGTAGCATCACGGTACCCCCTATCCACTACTACAATATCATTTTCCTGAAACCATCTTCTCATTATATTACCGTCTAGTTCAAGTTCATTTTGCAAAATAGCAGCGTCATTATTTTTACTATCAGAGAAGTATGGCCCTTGAATGTCGACTATGTAACCGTCAGGTGCTACTATTAAAATAGGTTTTAATAAGTGTCGGCCTTTGTGTACACAATACGACTGCCGTAAAACTCTGAAATTGCTACTCTTTTGAATGTAGCTGTAAGTACCATCAATGAAAGTGATTGCTCGAGGAATTTGTGGCTCTGGATTATATAGTACATTAGCAAAGTCCGTAACATGTCTCTCAATATAATTTTCTCTAGTAATAGCATTAAAGCCTATGTTGGTAGTCACAAAACGTTGCATCAAAGATTGTCTAACAAGAGTAACGGCTAGACTTACTGCCTGTCTACTTGAATAGCCAAACATTAAACGTACAAAATCATCAGAAAGTCCATGACGCATTTTGCACAAGAACATCAAGAGATCTTTTTTATTCACATATCTGTAATAATCTTCTTGGCGTACTCCATCGCAGTAGGAAAATAGTTCTGAAAACTGCTGTTTATTAACTGGGTATAAGTATTCAAATTCACTGTCACTTAAACTATTCTCGTCGTATATTCTCGTCAGATTTTTTGCTACATGACGAACTCCTTGTAAAAATGACTGAAGAATTTCTCCTCTTATAACATAGGGTCGGTTGATGTAACGCAATCCAATTACCAAAGGTTGTAAAATATATCCTTGCTCATCTAAATGATGAGCACATGATTTAACATATTCGGGAATATAGATATCTTTCAAAATGAAAACATGAGCCCTACATTCGACAGATAACTTACGAAGATCTTCATCGCTGTTACATATCAAGCACGTACTACTTCTAGTTTGCGTTAATACATTTATCTTTAAACAAGCAGGGTCTTCTTCAATAGCAGATATTTCATTGCGGATCGACTGATTGCAATTGGTACATATTTTCGTATCAGCATTTACATTAAGAGACGGCCTGAAAAATTCTTGTCTTCTACGAATAGCTATTTCAGATTTTGCAGCATTCTCTTCCCCATTTATTCTCGTCATCAAACGTGGTTGAAATCGTCCATCACAAACAAAACAAGTTAAGAGATTTCTATTCCTTAGGGCCATCTTATTCTATATTGAAGAAGGTAGTCTGTTTTCATAAGTCTGCTGTATCAAATCAAACAATAAACTAGTTACAATCACTTACAATTAGCAGATACTAAATTAGTGTCAGAATCAACATTAACTGTCAAAACAATTATTTCCAAGGGAATCTTTGATTCAATCTTATGTAACACTGTATCCAGTAACACCGTGCGCTTCATATTTTCATTTTTTGTGCAGGGTATTGGATTAAGGTTGGACACCAGCGATACATTGATTCGTTATAATATACAGGGCGATTCATTAAATGCGACGACCGGCTTTATTATTAGCTTTAATAAAAGTTATCAATAATAGTTAAATCAAATAATCATAACATATTGACCTTCAAACTTAATATATTAAAATAATATAAGTATACAGATTACACATATAGGGGGGTTCATAATTACAAGATGAATATAATTTATTTATTATACTACAACACCCTGTTCACTTATGTTGATTTGGAATTTTGGCAATTATCTGAAACAAACTCTTGAAGCATTTAGAATAATAATAGATGCTAGGATTGAAACTGTTAAATCAGCAAAACTTGGGGTAACGGAATTGGGACAAGCATTGGTACAAAAGTAAATGCTGTACAAGATGGTGTAAATGCCCAAAATGCCGTATAATTTGTGAATCACACGGTATGAACCGGCGATGAAGATCTTCATTATCTGTCGAATATGGGGCTTTATTTCGGAAAGGATTAAATCATGTTCACATCATTTAGATAGGCAAGGGTTTTTTTTAGAACCTTTCATTCAGTAATAATTATCGGATTACGTTACATTAACCGATCATAAGATGAGAGATCTTGTCATTCTTACAGAGATGTAACAAAAAATCTGACGAGACTACCACGAAAGTAGTTTGAGTGATATTGAATTTGAATGTTTATACACACATAAAAGATAAGAGATCATTATTATTCCAATTGTAAATCAGGTGCTCGAAAGTGTCGGTACGTTCCACATAACGCTAATATCGGATGCAAGCCATCAACAAATAATAGAATCCGTACATAATCATAATTACAATGTCTTAACATACATGGTATGAACTGGTAAGAAATATTTTTAATGCACTAGTCTCCCATTTGATTGCTGCATCATCATGCGGTCGACCAGGATCCGTACAAGATGCAACAAATAGGCATGAGCCACAAAATATTGATCATATTATATTTAGTTTTCTACTTTTATGTTTAATTTTTTTATATGTTCCTGAAAAAAATTAAATTACTACAACTAAAAAAGTGGAAGACCCCGTATAATAGTAACCTCAGATCGCCCAATATTAAAATCAAATATTTTTTACTTATTCTGCAAGTCTACGAGCTTTTGCGTTTGACTGAGTTTGTTTAAAGAATTACATAAAAATTATGTAATTATTAATAACCCTGTATACGGAGTCTTATAACTTCTTATTACAACTCGTGTCGACAATATTGAGATTGTAATTATTATCCTTAACTTTTTGTAACAAAAAAATCGCCACATTATTGATTTTCTAAAGGTAAGTAACATCCCTCTCTCTGCATGTTTGACACCCTGTATCTCAAAAACTGTACATTAGATCTTGTTGTGCCCATGGAGACATTTGATCAGGACATCATAAACTACAGTATCCTAAATTTTCAGCCAATTCGACTGGGACCCATTTTCCATAAGAACCGTGCGGGGTCCTTTCTCCGTTCCATGATGTACCTGAAGTCCAAATATTTCATTCCTCAAATCTCAAGTAATTGCTCATATTCGTAAGAGAATAGAAGTAATATATTACACCCTATCCAAGAAAAGAATTCGAATGATTCTTCATATTCAACACTTAATCACATGTTTGTCATATAAAATACCATTTTTCATATACACAGATTCACATGAAAGGGAGTCCCTGTAATGTTCGACAAAAACCTCGTGAATCAGGTATCAGGAGATATGAATTAATAGCAAATTTGAATTATGTTTATTTTTTTCATGACATTATTCATATGTCTAGTAAGACACATTTTTCTAAGAACCCAAAAAAGATGTTTTTTCATCACCTTCGGTACAAATGGTACATGAATAATGTGTATCTCACGTAATGCAATTATTTGAGATTCACTGAACTGTTAGTTTGCCATCAGCAATATAATCAGAATAATAGATCCCGTTCATAACATTATTTATATGTATGGTAAGATTTTTTTTCTACGAATCCAGGAGATATATTATCTTCGTCAGCTTGGGTACAATTGTCACATGAAAAATGTTTTCATGGTGTATCACACGTATTACAATGATCTGAGATACAAAAAACAGTTAATTCGACGTCACTAATATATTCAAAATGATAGGTCCCATTCATACCATTATTTATAGGTACAGTGAGAGATATTATTTTACGAATAAAAAAAAAACATTTTTGGTCAACTTGAACAAAATGTTCACGTGATGTATTTTACGTAATGTAATGATGGAACATCAAATAAACTGTTAGTTTGACGCCGCCAAAATAATCAAAATGATAGGTCGCGGTCATGACATTTCTTATATGTACTGTAAGAGAAATTTTTCAACGATTCAAAAAAGCTATATCTTCTTCAGCTTTGGTACAATAATAATAGTTACTTGCAAAATGTTTTTATGTTTCTTACGTTATGAAATGATTTGAGCTCCTGTAACCTGTTAGCGTGATGTCACCAATCTTATCAAAATGAAAGTTTTTTTCATAACATTATTTATATATCTAGGAAAGAATGACTTTCTATTAATCGAAGAAAAGATGAACCTCTGTTGGGTTGGATTGTACCGTCACAAGTGAAATATTTTTATGATGTATTATGACAAAACATATTTAGGCAACCGTATATTCATAACAAATATCCTAGATTTCTTTTTATCTTTTACCATCTGGGGACTTGTAACTCAGCCGCTATTTATCAGATGGCGCCACCTACCCGAAATGGGAATTTCGAACTTGAGATACACTGTGTTTTTTGTGGAAATTTTTATTCCAATGGTTTTTCTTTCCGCAATGCGTATTATCAAGAAATTGACTCTTTTTGAATCAACTCTGGCTAGCTAAACTTGGTAGAACCTTAGATTGTTAACTTAAATTCATTGTTAATGTTTCGAAGTTATTGGTTGGTCTTCCTCCTTTTAGGTAAGTAAGACTAGTATAATCAAATATGTTTTATTGATTTCTAAAGCCTCCAAGTTATATTTTTTTCTGTGTTTTTTGTCTTGACAAAATCATACTTATGAATAGTCTATCTTCGATAATTTCGCACAAAATTGATGTATTCTTCCTCCTTTTAGCGCAAACGCCAAAACGATTAAACAAAACTGCAACGAGTACCAGCATTTTTTCATTTACCGGCCTAAACCCACGCAGCGAATATTTTGACGCCCCTGAGATCAAAAAAGAGTTCCATCGCATCTGGCGCCCAACGTGGGGCGGTTTAATTTAATTTAATTTGAGATCCAGGAGGAATCTGGAGGATGTGTTTGAAGGTATGATGAATAATAACCACCAGCAACAGCCAGAACAGCCAGGCACACCACAGCACCAGAACCTGGAAACACAAGGTAACACAGTTAATTTACAAAGTGCTGCTCGCGGAGGGATGTCTGTACCAGGTGTTCAGGGAGGTCCACCCCAAGTTAACCAAGTTCATCAATTTGGCCATCTTCCATGGCAGAGTGCACCAGGCCAGGCTCGTAATTTGGGGGCCATCCCAAAAAGGTTTTCGGTACCACCGCCCCCCCGAGCACCCACTTCAATAAGAATCCAAAAGCCAACAATGCATCCATCAGTTACACCTGAAGATATCGCAAACATAGTTTCTCAAGTGATAAAAAATATAAACCATGATGAAATTCGAAATCCTGATAATGATATAAATTTTAGGCAAATTAGAAATCCGAATATGTTCAACTTGGACGCTTTAGATGCAAATTTACCGACTGCTAGTGCCCCTATGGCAACTCATAGCAATAATTTTGGCCTCATGACAAATTCAAACCAGTTTCCATTTCATTCATCAAACAGTTTTTCATTAGATGAGACGAGTAAAATAATAAAAATTCTTCCTAACTTTGATAATCAGGGTTCATTGCACCCCTTAGATTTCCTGAAAATACTAGAAAATACTTTTGATGTATATAATTATCCTTTTCATAAAGTAAAACTCATTTTGAATAATTGCCTCAAAGATACAGCCAAGGTATGGTTCGATGCATTTTCTGAAAAGCATCAAAATTATTCCTCATTTAAAAATGCTTTTGTAAGATACTTTTGGAATGAACAAACCCAAGACGATTACAGAACAAAAATTGAAAGTGACACGTGCAAAGATGGTGAAACTTATACCGACCATTTCACATATTGTGTTTCGTTGTCAAAATATCTAGAACCCCCATATTCAGCTAAAAAATTAATTTCAAAAATTGGACGGCATTTTCCGCCAAGAGTTTCTGCTGTTTTGATAGGTGTTGATGACTTAGAGTTAGCACTTGAACGATTGAGAGAGGCTGACTATTTTTTTAATTCGAACTACAGGAGAGAAAATACAAAAAGAAATATTTCAGATCAAAAGAAAACAAATTATAATTCTCAAAATAAAAACCACTCTTTTCCATGGGCAAAACAAAAGGATTTGGAAAGACCAAAAGAAGTTTCTCACCTGGAGTTCGAAAATGAAGATGACTTTTTGGAAAACGAGAAAGCCTCACTCCATTAGGTTCGCAGGGTGTGAGGACTATAAGTCGAGCCATCAACATAAAAAATGATATAATAAAAAATAACCCTCAAGAAGATCTTCTCAATGAAGATGATTGTAGTTTTGATCACTCACTTGCTGACGATCGTTTACCAATGATTTTATTGAACATTCACGGTTTTTCTTACCCAGCACTCATTGATAGTGGCAGTCAAATTTCAGCAATTTCTTCTGAAGTTTGGACGCAACTATCAGACTTTCATAGTGAAATACCACATTTTCCAGCAACTGGTATAAAAGTCGTTGGGGCTTTCAGAACAAAAATGCGAAGGGTCCTCTTACAGGCACAAATGAATTTCGTTGTTGAAGGGGAAAAATTTTCGCATGAATTTTTAATGATTAGTGATTTATCATATCCAATTATCCTTGGTATTGATTTTTTAAGGTTTTATAAGGTACTCATAAACCTGGAAGAAAAATATTTAGTCTGCAAAGTGAATGAGCAAAATAAGATTATTCCAGAAAAACATTTTCAACATTTTTTCGCCAACACAAATTCAGAAAAACTCTCAGCTGTCATAAAAAAAAGTGAGGTTAGGAAAGAGAGACTTTTACCTTTAGAAAAGGTCATTCCTCCCAACGATCTAACGCCTGAATGGTATGAAAATAAATTCAAAGATTTATTTAAAATATATGAAAACATCTTCTCAGATGTTCCAGGTCATGTTGAGGGGTATGAGCATACTATTAAGTTGGTGGATGAAAAACCGTTCTTTGTAAAACCCTACCCAATACCCCTGGCACATCGAGAGGCGGTTAACAGGGCAATTGTACAAATGTTGGAGTGGAATGTCATTGAAAGGTGTGCCTCTCAATATATCTCTCCGATAATGACCACTATTAAACGCGACGGAAGTGTCCGCATTTGCTTGGATGCGCGTCGACTGAATTCATTAATGGAATCAGATTTCGAATTACCCCGTCCAATTGACGAGATAATTAAATCCATGGCAGGAAAAAAAATATACTCCAAGTTAGATTTATCAAACAGCTACTGGCAGATACCACTACGGGAGTCGGATAAAAAGTATACCGGCTTTATGGTGGGTACCACCACTTATTGCTGGAGGGTTCTCCCGTTTGGATTGAAGACTGCAGTCTCCTCTTTTACCAGGTGTATTGACACTATATTTGGTCCCCCTTTCGACTTTTTAATCCCGTATATTGATGACTTGTTGATTGTATCTGAAAATTACCAAGAACATCTAGTGCATTTAGAAAGGGTATTTGCTAAACTGCAGGAAGTTGGATTCACAGTTAAGCTCAGCAAATGCGCTTTTTCTTGCAGGAAGTTGAGTTTTCTAGGTTATATCATTGATTCGGAGGGTGTTGTACCTGATAATGATAGAGTCCAAGCGATTCAAGATTATGTCTGTCCTCGAAATGTCAAGGAGCTACAGAGGTTCATAGGCTTGTGCAACTATGATAGACAATTTTGTCCAAACTTTTCGACTATTTCATCGCCCCTTACTAGTCTACTCCGAAAAGGTGTTCCTTGGAAGTGGGATGATGAAAAAGAAAATGCATTTCAGAAGGTTAAAGAGCTACTCAAGAAGGCAACTCTACTTTTTCATCCGCAGCCTGACCTCCCATGGCATGTCCAAACGGATGCCAGTGACGTAGGCCTGGGGGCCCAACTATTCCAAATTGTTCATGGACAACGTCAGGTAGTAGCTTGGGCCAGCCGACTTCTGTTGGATAGGGAGAAACGTTATAGTTCCAATGAGAAAGAGGTGCTTGCAGTGGTTTTTGCTTTCATGAAATGGCGTACTTATCTGTTAGGCAGAGCTGTTACCATCCACACTGATAACAAGGCCATCCTATATCTTCAGACTGCTCGCTTATTATCCCCTCGTATAACGAGATGGGCTTTGGCTCTTCAGGAATTTTCCTTTCAGGTGGTGCATATTTCCGGGAAGGAGAATGTTATAGCCGATGCTTTGTCTCGTCATGCCAGTATCCGTTTCGACACTCCAACTGATAAATATTATCGAATCGCTACTTTTTCCTTACAGCTACCAAAGGGTTTTGTGGACATCCTAAAAAATATGAGAGCTTATCAAAATGAGGACGAAAAATTGGCAAATATAAAGAACTCACTGGCCAACAATGAGAAACTTAATCGTAATTTTGTTTTGCAAGAAGGAGTGTTGTACAAGAGAGGTTCAGATCAGTCCACCCTAGTTCTGTGTGTACCAAAAATGTTAATCAATGAATTTATTGATGTTTTTCACTCCACTTTAGGACATTTTGGTGTTTACAAAACGTGGGTGGCTTTGCGCAATGAAGTCTGGTGGAACAATATGCACCGAACGATAAAAAAAAGGGTACTTACTTGCACAGTTTGTCAAAAGTCCAAGTCTTCTGTAATGCCAAAACCTCCACAAATGCAAATCATTCCTGCAGACAAGTCAGACATCATTGCGATGGATATCTATGGTCCCCTAGTGCGCAGTAGAGGTGGAGTTTCTTATATTTTTGTTGTCCTCAATCTTTTTACTAAGTATGTAGTACTTTACCCATTGAAAAAAGCCACAGCTAGAGCTATGCTCAACAGGATCGAAAAGGACTATTTTCCAGCACATGGAATCCCCCGTCGATTCTTGCACGACAATGGGTCACAGTTTACTTCTCGGCTCTGGAAGGAATCTCTCACAAATCAGGGCGTGCAGTTGGTTTATTCTGCAGTACGTCATCCTGAATGCAATAGCTCTGAGCGAGTGATGAAGGAACTGGGGCGTCTCTGTCGCTGTTTTTGCAGTGAAAATCATGCTAGATGGGCGTGGGAGGTGCCACGTTTTCAAAAATTCCTCAATTCAGTAGTTCATGAATCCACCGGTTTCACCCCTGAAGAATTGCAGTTCGGTTGTGAGCGATCTCGTCTCCTACCGAATACCTTCCTTCGTTCCTTACCAGATTGCGAAATCAATGAACCCACACACTCCGAGAAATTAATTTTAGCTGAAGCATCCCTCAGGGGCAAAGCAGCCCGACGTGCCATAGCCAATTCCGGAAGACCAGGTATAATTTTCACCGTGGGCGATTTGGTACTCCTCAAAGCGAATAACAGCTCTTCCTGCCTTCGTGCTGAAACGAAGAAATTTCTTCTACTCTTTGAGGGGCCTTATCGAATTAAAAAAAAGGTCAGCAACAATACTTACGTTTTGGAAGAATTGGAGACTTCCAAAGAAAGGGGTACATTTCATGCCTCGCATCTAAAATATTACCATAAATCATGTGCCCAATAATTTTTTTTTTTGTGAATAATATATTATACGCCTATTATATTTTTTTTTTCTCTTTGCAGCATTGGGTAAAATTCCAAATCCTTTTTTTTGACATCTGACAACAAAAAATAAATGTATTGTGCACAAAAAGAAAGGGGTTGTAGATATGACAAAACATATTTAGGCAACCGTATATTCATAACAAATATCCTAGATTTCTTTTTATCTTTTACCATCTGGGGACTTGTAACTCAGCCGCTATTTATCAGATGGCGCCACCTACCCGAAATGGGAATTTCGAACTTGAGATACACTGTGTTTTTTGTGGAAATTTTTATTCCAATGGTTTTTCTTTCCGAGATGCGTATTATCAAGAAATTGACTCTTTTTGAATCAACTCTGGCTAGCTAAACTTGGTAGAACCTTAGATTGTTAACTTAAATTCATTGTTAATGTTTCGAAGTTATTGGTTGGTCTTCCTCCTTTTAGGTAAGTAAGACTAGTATAATCAAATATGTTTTATTGATTTCTAAAGCCTCCAAGTTATATTTTTTTCTGTGTTTTTTGTCTTGACAAAATCATACTTATGAATAGTCTATCTTCGATAATTTCGCACAAAATTGATGTATTCTTCCTCCTTTTAGCGCAAACGCCAAAACGATTAAACAAAACTGCAACGAGTACCAGCATTTTTTCATTTACCGGCCTAAACCCACGCAGCGAATATTTTGACGCCCCTGAGATCAAAAAAGAGTTCCATCGCAGTATTTCATTTGATTAAATAATTCAAGCATGGACGAAATGTAAGTTTGATGTTCTCATGCCAACATCATTCAGGTGATGATCCTATGAACGTAGGTTTTGCGTCTTTTTCGAGTTCTTTGTTCCAAACAATTTGAAAAGTTCAAAAAACTTCTCAATTCCCCAATAACAAATTCGAACATATTTTCTTCAAATCTCAAGTAAATTGAGGCCGTCGTGACGTATACGAATCGTAGAAAACTAACTCGAGTTGACAGCTACCACTGAGTGATTTCCGTAGAGCTTCTGCTTACCGACCCCCGCTTGTTAATTCCGCTCGATTTGTATTGCTTAACGTTACCGCTGCATGTCCCCCCTCCGCCGCCCTAGCTTGACTACGTAGAACCGACCCCCCCACCGCTTTGCTTTACTAACTTCGTTGCACGCCGCCCTCCCCTTTCCCGCTTGTTTTACTCAGGGTGTACTTCGCTCAGAGAGTAGTAGATGCTTTATTCCGTTGGTTATAATATATAAATGAAATATACTTGGTGTTTCATTTATTAGATCTATCAATATTAGCAGCCGGTAATCAGGATAGGAACCCAGCAAGGTCAAGTTAAATCTGATCTCCTGACCACTGCCATTGTCTAGTCCACGCAGGCCCCTGGAGTGCCGTTTCTTCACTGCAGCTGCCCGGAGTAGTGGTGCTTCGTGACACTATAACGCACAAGCTGGCGCCCGAGGTACCGTCCGTACCGGTAGAGGGCACTAGATATTGTTAACGCGAGGAAAAGGCGTTACAAATTGGAGCACCAAGTAGGAGCAGTAACATTCTTGAAAATGCCAACTGAGATGTTGGCGAAACGTCGAAAGTCAATACCGACAAACCAACGGATAAACTCCCAGAAAACCAATTTCGCATACTCAAGCATCCGTGATAACCTTCACTGTAACATATATACCATATACGACTGGGCGTTAACTGGCTCTGTAGATAGAGGCCTAAAAATGATTTCACTATGGCATTCACCAGATAGTCGGTAGAAGGCCTACGACTGTCCTCTTTGTATTGAATTACCTCTATAGATTCGACCTGTGAGTTAATATTGCTGACACTTCTGCCAATTGATAATTACTTTCAAAAATTGTTCATTCCGTTAATCAGCTGACGAACGTCAATCCTCACAAGTCGAAACTTGTGCGAGCAATAGTTCAGGCCTTACCTTTTAACATGCGATTTCCCAGCACGGTGGCCTGGTGGGGATCAAGCTTCCGCTTGAAAGGCGAACGTGCTCTTCACTATCGAGACCACTAATCTGATTTATTTGGTATGATGTGAGTCATGGGGTAGCTTATTGTTTGGTTGATATTGTGATGAACTGAAATTCCATTTTTTGTGACCAAGTTTCGATCGTTGCGGACCATATTGGGGAATTGTCAGTTCTGTATTTGAATCAGTGGTACTCATGCATTTATTCCGAATAATCTTTGGTATTATCATTGGAAACTGATGAATTTCGCTTCCTCAATTTTTTGGATGACATTTTTGTTTTGGGCGAGATTGATGATCATTCTCTTGTTCTTTCCTGTACCTCACTTGGTTTTATTGAATGCAAAACTTCAGAGGATTTCAGATATCAAAAATCATAGTCTTATCTTCTCGATATTGTTTTTTTTTGGTGTTGTTGTTGCGAAATAAAGTTTGGAATGAGATATTTCGATGGTATTTTTTCTGGTTTTAGGGATAGCACACTTGGATGTGTTTTAGTATCAGGGTTTTGAACCTCACATTCTCCTCCGTAGAATGTATCGGAAATATTTGCATAGAATACCAAAACTGGACAATATGGTATTATGCATTTGTGTTGTGTACCAGGGAGAATTCCAAATAACTTCACTTGACCTTACTATTTTACTTTATTAGCTCAGAAATATCATTCCCACACAAAAGCAAAAAAGGAATATTTTCACAACTGTTGCATAGCAGAGTTGGGAATCGAATCTCATCTGCACATTTCATTTCGTTTTGAAACAAAGGATTATTAATGTCATTTCAGCAAAATGCACTTCTACTAAGAAACACGTATGTGGGCGTAAGAATGTCTATTTATCATATACGTGAATGCTACTCTAATTCGCTCGAAAAGATTTCCTTTGAAATAACATTGCAGAATAATTATTTATATATACTGAATGTTCGTAATTCTAATGTCCTTTAATAAGGTACATAACACCTCCGCGAACAAGAGTTTTGATAGAGTTTTTTAATGAATTTATCGAAACTCTAAATGCGTAACACTTCACTTAAACTTTTAGTGATTTTCTTGAACTCGTCAAGGTGTTGCGGGATCTTGGAAACAGGTTCGGCTCTGGTTCGTCTTGGTACGGTGTTGCTGAGATGTCTTCGAGGGTGTCGTTTCTCTTCAGATTCGACAACTGCAATGATGTTGGAAATATTTGACTATTGGAGACTGTATTATGGCTATTGATACAAATCTCCGCCAATTTCACTGGTTTTGGGCAAAATCTTCCTACGATAGGTAGCCATCGAAAATCACAGCAGCGACAGCAGCAGCAGTATGCAAATACTAGAATTGCAATTGTAGTTACAACTCCAAATAAAATATTGTACCACTTTGCATACTGGATGATGAACGGTTTGTTAAGGTTCTGTTGAAGAATTTCATCAAATTGGTTTAATTTGAGTTGGGCATGGCGTAACTCGTCCAAATTAAGATTACTCAATTTCAATGGTTCCATTTCCTCGCTCCTGAGGAAATCTAATTTTTCAATGCAGCAATGATCTTGGTTTATGTTAATTTCCGGGATGAAATTTGTGTAGTTTGAAGATTGGTTAGAAGTGGCTACTAGGAGTGTCGAGAAGGTATAACACTTGCAATTTGGTTTCAATGAAAATATCCCTGCGCCTTCCAGGTCGACATCAATGATCTGTCCGTTGGATGGTTGACAAGTAATTGAACCTGTGGTGCGTTTCGTCATTACGAAAAGCCATTGATTTTGACTGAGGGGATGCCAAATTTCCATATCAGATTTTATTGATCTGGTAGGACAATCAGAAGGGATTCCTTTTGTTGGTTGGACTCTCATGGAAACTTCGCAGACTGGTTGTTCAACGGTCAAATAGGTTATAGGATCTTTACAAATGAAATCATTTTCAAGTAATTCCTGACAAGATGTTAAATCTTTTAGCCTTGAATAATGAGTTCTGGTTGTACTCAACAGTAAGTAGGGATAGGTAGGGTCAATATATGAATAAATATTGCTTCCATTGAACTGTGCTGGTAATGGTATTAATTTATACAGATTGTAAGTTTGCTCATGTACTAAAGGTATTTTAATGGCAAAAATTAAAATTTCGCTGTTATAAATTACTGATAATGAACAAATTGAAAAGTACTTGTAAACAAAATTGTAATCATTAATCGGTAATGGAAATTCTACACCGGATGGTAATCGTACTTTTTGCATTTCAATGCTAAAATGTTTCGGAGTGATTACTGAAGGATGTAAAATATTTTGTTTTGAAAATAGAATAGATTGAATGACTACATCATATTCTTCATTCAATTCAGTTATCATCTGATTAAGCAAATCAATGTGATCGGTTATTGATTGGGTTTGAGAAATTAAGTGAAGAGAGTTGACAGTGTTTTTCGAAAAGTTATTGAACGCTTTAATATTGTTGTTCAATTTCTCTTCGTTACTTTTCAGCGTTAATGCTGAACGATTATAACTGGAAATCGCTTCTGTCATTATGTGAATTTGTTGTTTCATTAGCATTTCGGTATCGTGATTTTGTTCTATAACAGAATTGATAGCATCTGTGTAAAATTGTGCATCGTCTGCATCTGGTATTCCAAACAACCATTTAAATGCGTATGAGACACCGTTTATGAGACCTCGTCTCCTTCGGTTATCTTTTTTCTGGAAAGAGTGTCCAGTCAAGTGACTAATTGATTCGAATTTATCTTTCAATTTTGAAATTTGGGTTTTCAACAATTTGAGAGATTCGGTACAATGAAATAAGTGAACATAGATTTTGTCTGTATCGTGAAAGTTTGAACACAGATTTACTGATTTTTCATAGCTATTTCCTATGAAGTGTAATTTTTTTTGGTAAAAGGATATATTGATATAAGTTAATAAAGTAAATTTGTCATTGGAAATCAAAGCTAACCCTAAATTATGGTAAAATATACCTGCCTTATTATTAATATTTTCTATTTTATAGGAATTATTTTCTTTGGAAAAAGTTAAAGGAAGGAAACTAATAAGAAGTACTAGGACTATTTTCGTTGGTTTCGTGTCCATCTTCATCTGAAAAGAAAGGTTTCAATAAGTTTTCATGGTATGTGGCTATTTTGTTCGGTTTTATCTGCACATCTACAGTTTTGTTATCATTTATTCTTATTATTTTATAAGGACCTTTATAATTCGGGGATAATTTTTTACTCAAACCGGGTTTGGTACTTTTGTCGAGTATGGTAACTAAATCGTTCGGTTTATAGTTTGTTTCACGAACATTACGATCGTAATACTTCTTTGACTTTTCTTTGGATTGTTGTAAATTTTCTCTTGCGAGTTCGTAAGACTTATTAAATTTGAGTTTTAGATTTGATAAATAATCATCGTATGTATATCGGAATTCGGGTTTGGCTGTCAAAGAATTAGGTACTGAAACTTTATGACCGAATATCAATTCATATGGTGTGAATTTTGTACTAGCGTGAATATGTCCATTATATGTGAACATTGCTAAAGATACATATTCATCCCAATCGGACTGTGTACGATTAATATAGTGTTTTAAATACTCTTTCAGAGTTAAATGGCTTCTTTCCAATGCTCCGTTTGTCTGAGGATGATAGGGACTTGAGATAATATGTTTGATTTTGAATAGTTTGTTTAGTTCTTTTATTAGGTCGGAGGTAAAGTCACTTCCTTGATCAGAAAGGATGCTTTCGGGGATTCCGAAAATTGTTATAAACTCGAGTAAGCTATTCGCTACAGTTTCCGCTTCGTGATTCGGGGTGGCTTTTGCAAATGAGAATTTCGTCAAATCATCTTGCATGGTGATGATGAATTTATTACCGTTGAATGTCATGGGTAGAGGACCCACTACATCGATAGCTAATCTTTGAAAAGGTTTTTCCGAAGTTGTTGTGATTTCCATAGCTGCTTTTCCTGGTTTATGATTTGTTTTATTCATTTGACAGGATTGACATGTTTTCACTAATTTTTTTATGTCCTTTTTCATGCCTGGCCATTTGTAATTTTCTTTTATTCGTTTATATGTTCTTAGATAGCCTGAATGTCCTGATACAGATGATACATGACTTTCGTCGAAAATTTTTCTTATTTCAGACTTGGTTTCTGGTTGTAATTTTGGTTTATTCACAAAAATTACTTCTATATCAAATTTTGAAAATAGAAATTCTAGCATTTCGTTCATCAAATCTTGTTTCAAATTTATGTTATTTTCTGTCGGGTTTTTCATATATATTTTATAGATATTATTTTCTAATAGGTGTTTTCTAATATTTTTCAATGAGATAAAAATATCTTTATATGTAAGTTTTTCGAAATGATATAGCTTTGCGATCAATAAATATGTTATCTGATTCTTGGGATTTGTTAATTTCACGAAATCATGAAGTGTGATATCTTCTGGTAATTCACTGAAATCGAATAGAGCTGTTAAGTTTTCATAGTTATCATTATTTTCATCAAGATCCTTGGAAAAAATAATCATATTTGGAGAACATTTCAGAATATTTTCATTGATACTTTTTATATTAGGAAGTTTGGTATTAGTATAATGAAATTTTATGAAGTCGTCATAAGTTTCTGATTCTGTTGGTTCAATGAGGTATACTGGGTTTCGAGAAAGTGCGTCGACGTTTGAGTTTACTCTACCTGGTTTATATTTTATTTCATATTGATATTCATCTAATTTCAATCTCCATCTTATCAGACGAGAACTAGGATCTTTACAATTGAACAGATAAGTCAGGGGTCTGTGATCGCTATATATGGTGAACTTACGTCCATATAAATAAGGTCGAAAATGATTGGTAGCCCATAAAATGGCAAGAAGTTCCTTTTCAGTGGTAGAATAATTTATTTCGGCTTGATTTAAAGTCCTGGACGCGTATGCAATTGGGAGATCTTTATTCACTTCGCCTTGTGAGAGTATCGCTCCTAAAGCGAAATTTGAAGAATCTGTGGTTAATATGAATTCTTTAGAGAAATCTGGAAATTGTAGTATGGGATGAGTCGTTAGAATTGTTTTAAAATATTCAAATGCTAATTTCTGTTCTGTGTTCCATACGAATGGCATGTCTTTTTTCAGAAGAATTGTGAGTGGTTTTGCGTGTTTTGCAAAATCTTTAATGAACCGTCTGTAATATCCTATAAGACCCAAAAACTGTTTGATGTTCTTAGGGTTCTTAGGAGTAGGATAGTCAGATATCGCCCTTACTTTATCGGGATTTGGTGATACTCCGGTTCCATTGATAATGTGACCTAGATATGCTACCTCACGACGCATAAACTCGCATTTATCCGGCTGAAGTAAGAGGGTGTTCTGTCGTAATCTATCGAATACGATGTCGTCAAGGTAAACAAAACATTGTAAACCTTGGAGTCCTGTTAGGATAGTATTAAGGAGCCTCTGAAAAACCTGAGGAGCCGCTTTCATCCCGAATGGCATTCTCGTCCATTCGTAGTGACCTGTGGGTGTCGAAAAAGCTGTTTTGGGAATATCTGATTCTTTTATTTTCACCTGGTGGAAACCCGATGCAAGGTCGAGTGTTGTGAAATATTTTGCATGACCCAATTGATCCAATATTTCTTCGATATTTGGTAATGGGTATGATTCGCCAATAGTTACATTATTCAATTTGCGGTAATCGACTACGATTCGCCATTTTTTCTCATTCGAGGCATCGTTTTTTTTTGGAACAATCCAAAGTGGACTGTTATAAGGTGAAACTGAGGGACGAATTATCCCTTGTTTCAACATTTTATCGATTTGTTTATCTAGTTCTTTTTTGTGAATTTCAGGAAAACGATAGATTTTTGTAGAAATTGGTGTTGGATCAGAGGTATTAATCTCAAATTCTATAGCATCTGTACAAGAAAGAGTATCATTCGGTAAATAAAATATGTCATTATATTTTTTACATAATTCTAATACTGATTCTTTTTCTTCGGAGTTGAGATGGTCGAGTCTCAAATTTTCCTGTAATATTTTAAGTCTATCATGGGACTCTGTCGATTCTGTGACGTTGAAAATAAAAGATTCGGTTCCATAAAATGGTTCTAAGTATATCTTAGTATCGCACACTACCATAGATTTATCTAAAGTATTTAAGATAGTTGTGAAAGCTTTTTTATTTTCTACCTTAACGATGGATTTTGCTAGATATACACCATCATAAAGTTTTAATTCTGGACAAATACCTTCAGTGATATTTTCATTCATTATATCAATTTGTATCAAGGTTTCTGATCGAGGGGGTAAAATCAAAGGATTCTGTTCATTCTCAGATGTTTCGTTTATTTCAACATGCATTCGAATTGGAGAAGGTACTGATTTTATTTTCAATTGGAGGTTTGCTAAATTTATTTCAGCTGATTCCTGGAGAAGAAAATTATTTCCAATAATTCCATCAAATGGAATATTTGAATCTTGTTTAATAATATGAAATTTTATAGGAAGATTGTATTCGTTTACTTGAAAATCGAGTTTGACAGTTCCTTCTGTTGAAATAGGGGAATTTGTGTTAAGACCACTTAATTGCAATTTTTCGTTGGGGTTGAAGGAGTATTTAATTCGCCTCAACCTATCACTTTTCAGCAAGGACACATTAGCACCAGTATCAATAAGAAATTCAAATTGTATATTTTGACATCTGATTTTTATATACGAGTTGTTACTGTTTGTTACCAATACACTAACAGGGTTTTTTAATGGAACTGGAATGGATTCGAAGTTTGTTATTGAGTTTCGGATTTGATCTTGATTCGATTCTGAGTTATGGTTAGGATTCATTATTGAGTTTGTATTTTGATTTGTTTCAGAGTTGGACTCGGTACCTTTCACGTCGGTTTGATTTAAGAGTCCGCAGGTACGACGCTGATCTGGGACAGATTCGAGTTTAAATGGATCTGATTTGATTCAATCTTATTAGAGTTATTTATATTTTGATCTCGATTCCTATTATTGAATGCTCGTTTTCGACATTCTTGTATTAAATGTCCGTTTTTCTTGCAATAACGGCAAAACTTTTGAGAAAATGTTGAATTCTGTGGATTGTTATGAGTTGGACTTGCATATTGAACATTATTCTGAGTGGGAGTGATGTTTTTTTTCTTTCTACAATCTCGAGTTGAATGATTATCACGCTTACAAAATGTGCAAAATTTTGAAGCAAGAGGTTTTATCAATCGATTATTCATTTGAAGTGCTTTTTCTTCTTCTAAAGCGACATTTAATACTTCACTAAAGTCATCACTACCTTGTGAGCGTAAAAATCTAGAAATATCTGGAAGAGAGTGGTAAATGAATCGATTTAAAGCGATTTCTCGGACTGTTTCGATACGTCCTGTTTTTTCAGTATAATTTTGACCATTTATTACATTGATTATTCGCGTTACAAGTTTATCTAGTCTCGCATGAAAACTAACGACTGATTCATTGAAATTTTGCCTTGTCGTATTCAATTCTTCCATTAATTGGCTGTAATGTTTCTTATCAGCGTACAACTTGTTCAAAATGTCTTTCAACTCTCCCCAATTGTTATATTCTTTGCCTGAAAGTTGAGCTTTAGCACTACCCGTAAGTCTTGAAATTATGAAAGCTAAGAGAGCAGATTTCTGAGGATCACTTGCAAATGAGTTAGCATTGTCGCAATTACTGATGAATTCGTGTAGTTCTATTCTATTTCCATCAAATGATCGTGGAATTAATGAGCATAGAAAAGACATCTTGTAATCCGTAGAGTTAGGAGGGTTTGTTGTTGTGGTTGGATTATTTTGAGTTGCCATTGTGGCTTGATTGTAGCACAGAGAAAAAGCTTAATTGAATGTGAGGGACTGACTGAGCACAACAAAAACTGAGTTTTTGAACAAAAGTAATTTTTCTTATCA
Organism: Zygogramma bicolorata; assembly: GCA_032362365.1. Classification (NCBI taxonomy): domain Eukaryota; kingdom Metazoa; phylum Arthropoda; class Insecta; order Coleoptera; family Chrysomelidae; genus Zygogramma; species Zygogramma bicolorata. The sequence goes on along the minus strand of JAVJAQ010002346.1, from coordinate 134,519 downwards.
AGTGATTGACCAGTTGACCAGAGAACTAACCTGTTTGCCAGCTGTTTGCCAGTATCTGGAACTTCCGTTGCTCGTTTTCGTCCAAGAAGTTGGTACTTGCCGAATGTCGTTAGAAGAACCGCTTTCAATCTTCGGTGGATTTTTTCAGCTGCTTCTTCCTGATTCGTGACGAAAAATCCTACTACGACTGCGCCAAATTGATGTTGTGTACCAGGGAGAATTCCAAATAACTTCACTTGACCTTACTATTTTACTTTATTAGCTCAGAAATATCATTCCCACACAAAAGCAAAAAAGGAATATTTTTACAACTGTTGCATAGCAGAGTTAGGATTATTAATGTCATTTCAGCAAAATGCATTTCTACTAAGAAACACGTATGTGGGCGTAAGAATGTCTATTTATCATATACGTGAATGCTACTCTAATTCGCTCGAAAAGATTTCCTTTGAAATAACATTGCAGAATAATTATTTATATATACTGAATGTTCGTAATTCTAATGTCCTTCAAAAGGGTACATAACATTTGAATGCCCACACTGTATTTTTTTGTCTGTAGAAAACCATGTCATTTCTTTTGGGTATGTTTGTGGAGTACTCCTGAGGAAAAGTCTTGGGATGGAGCCACATCAGGCTTCACCTGTTTTGAAATTCGAGTTCCTTCTGAACCTTTCTGAATTGAGTGGTATTTGTGTTTGACACATTTCAATTATGCTGATACCTACATTATGACGAGGGAATTGGATGAAAAAATCTGTGACTCTTCACTAATGTGTAGTGAATCCCAAAATTTTTCTATATCCGTCGAGAGCAGATTTGTAAGTTGTATATAACTCTGTAATATAGTGTTTGTTTTCGAAATTTCGGTTGCCAAGATTCAAGCAACTTGCTGAGCATTTCAAACCTCCATCCTAGAAATGCATTTTATACTAGAGAGTGCCTTATATCAATCCTTGGAACTGGTATGATAATTCGGATAACGTGACGAAAAAAAATATCTTTACCCATATTTACGATTGAAAAATTTGAATATCAAATTTTTCTTTGTAGAAAGAAGGGCGTTGTAACTTTCAATTTCACCATTTTTGGATATGTATCCTTTCAAGGTAATGTGAACAAACACTAAGTAACACGTTCTTTTCAGTTTCAGACGTAGATTTAAACATACCTTCAATTAATTCTGTATTCTCCCAGCTCAGGGATTCCTCTCAGCACTCTTCAACAATGCTTCATCAAGATCATATTTTATTTCCTTCAGAATCAGTCATATTCAATTTGATTTCAAATAGATAATTAGTTTATTCGGGATCATTCCGTTTGTGGTAAGAATATTAGAAATGTCAAGAGTAGTTAGAAGTGTAGTAATATTCTTCTTCTCTTATTTCAGAGTGGCAGTGACCAGTAGACAGCAAGAGTCCGTTTTATGAGTGATCAAGGGTGATTACTAAGGACGTTCAATGGTCCTGATTGAAGTAAATTATAAGTGATGGGTGGCAACAGTGATTATTTTACCATGAACCGAGTCTTCCTGAACGTTCGAAGGTTTGAAACGACAGACGGCCTTTCTGCTCCTGGTTTTGTAGAAAGAATAATCATTATGGTGGTGAATGCATTTTACTCAATGTGAGACCAGGTATAGTCATCAGTATCTGACGTTGATTCCTGTTGAAAATTTATTTTTTATATTCATCGATTACCGCTACGAAAATCATCCCTTTTACTGTTTAGGGAATCTTTGCATCATTCATCGAATTTTTATCAAATCTTTCTCAACTTCATTGTATATTTTGGATTTATTTTCTATTTCATTCGTATGTTAGGAGAGCTTCCATTTCAGCACAATAAGGTTGATCTTCAGTGACTAGTATTGAAAAGGAGTTGAGCTTAACTTTTTTTTTTCTGTAGACGGCGTCCAAATGAGATCCTTTTGTTATGAGTTTCGATCGACTTTCTGGTGAAAGTCTATTGGAAACTATTCACCAGACTACGCCCTTCCCTCCGCAATTATAACTAGCCGAATCCATCTTTGCGCGTCTTCTTGGTGGAGTTCTTCAATTTCACGAAGGAACGCGGGATTGTTATTGATTTTTCCGCCCAGCCGGTACAAATGTAATAAAAAAAAAAGAGAAAAACCGGACAACATATCAGGATTCACTGAACGAACTCTGCAGGCTCCACACGGACTGATCTGCCATAATTGTAATTCTGATTACAGGTGTTCTCAGTGGTTTCAGATCTTGGCCGGTCGCATACAGAATTCCGTTATTCTCACTTCGTTGCCTTCATTCAGAAATCACGATTTTCGGAGACGTTTTTGTCGACTATGATAACAACTGTAAAGCACTCGAAGTAAGTTTATCAGAACTTAGTCTTCTTGCCGATGGAGATCACACAGTAGAATGGATTGACACTAGAATGATAGGAAGAGAGAGCAATGGCAGGAAACTACAATTAGTGGAATCTGCTTCCATCATGAAGTCTGGGGATATTTGCATCTTAACGAGTTCATTCAATGGACGGAGCAGATGCTGAAATTTCAAGTCACTACCTATAAATGATGAAGATAGGCTTCCTTCCCAACTCTTTTCATCTAGACACTAGTTGTCTGGAACTCACTGACCAAATTATCTCGAGTACTTTCGACATACTGAATTGGCAGGAAGCTGAATTTTTTGTCTGTTTCGTGATTATTACATCCTGCTTCTTTATACTATCTATACAGTATATCATATGTTCATGAACTTTTTTTACACTTTATGTTTAGGGCATTCATTCGCCAATAGCATTTAGTATGGGTTTCTTTTTCTATTACTTCGTTTAACTGAGTCTAAGATGAGAAGGACATATTCTATTCTGTGGAACGAGCTCATTCTCAACTTTTTAGATTAGAATCCGTTCGTACGAATATCATTTTTATTGGTATGTCTATGAAAAGGAAACCTTGAGTTTTCTCTTCACAAGTTTTCATCTGCTTTCACTTGAATTTCCTTCGATGTAATCTGATAATTGGCAGGAATGTAAAAAACAATTCCACTTATGAATGTGTGAATCGCATGAAATGGTCAGGATATAATAGTTATGACCTTATCAAAGAGGGTACCTGACAACCCCATGTTTATCGATTCAAATTAGAACATATGTCGAACAGATTGACGTTGAGGCACCCACACCACTCCGAAAAAAAGGCCAAGAGTCTCATATGTCGTGTCGCGAGCTACCTGCCTGATGGAAAGGATAAAAACACGTAACGGGTCTTATAGTTTTCATTCATCTTGGACTTGACTGCTGAGAATAATAAAAACAGAAAATCATTAACCCTGCACTATCTTAAAGTAACCGCCTTTTCCTGTGTGATATCAATTATAAAACCTTCCAATTATTTACATAATGGTTATTAAATGGCCAACCGGGATACTAACGATGTCAGGTAAACTTTTGTCTCACATCATTTTCTCTTTGGGATATGCTTAGTTAAAGATCTTTTCTAATTTTTACGGGGTATAATAAAAAATTATGGAATAGGTATTCCCTGAATATTCACTGACAACATTCACATTCAATACTGCGTATTTCCTCGATATAGTTAGTTACATATGGAATTTGCAAAGAAATACAAAAAAAAAGGTTCGGATGAAATTCACATTACATCACAATGGCCACATTTTGAATTCAGTTTCAGTTGTACAGACTGTTGCATATTTCCGTGGGAGCACACAATGAGCTGTTGCCAAGTTACATTTTGTTTCTAAAATTTGGAAGTGAAGCCGGCTCTAAACGAAACAGCTGTTATTGACTTGTTATCTGGAAGTTATTTGGTGAGGTGAATCAGAGAACACCAAAATAGCATGTAATAGTGTTCCTTTGATTTACGTCAACTTCAGTTGACACCCTGAAATCTACACAAAATTAGCTATACGAGGATACCAACATGTTGTTATTCCCAGGAGTTCTTTCATAATTTAGGTTTCTTTAAATTTATATAAAAATATTGAAAAACTACTACATGTTCAAGATTTTGAATAAGAAATGAAAGAACCGACAAAAATCACACTTATAATACATTTTCAAAATGACTTCCACCTTGTTCTCTACATTCTCTGAATATCTTCACAAAGCTTTTTCTCACACTGCTCAGATGGGAAGGCATAATTCGTTGGAATGCCTCACAAATTCCCAATTTCACATTTTTTGTGGATCAGTAGCGGCAGTACAGCAAACCTATGATTTTGCTGTTCCCCATAAATAAAAATCCATTGATTTTAGATCCGGTGACCTCGGCGGCCAAGGAATAGGTCCTCATTGTCCGATCCAATTATCTGAAAACATTACTTCCAGCTGAACTGAACCTAAATTTCACCTTTGAAGTGATGAGTTGGGTGTTCTATTAACCTAGGAAAATTTCCCAAAGGAACTCTCGTCCATAAGTTTCTTTCGAAAAAATATGGTCCCTCAGTGTCACCCATAATACCGATACTATACACAGATATGTAGTGACAGTACTGATCCACCTCCGGACAAGGTAGCCAAATTTCGGTGACTTGTTAGTACCGAGAACTTATGGAGCCCAATTCTTCTGATAATTCACTTTTTTTGTATATGAAAATAAAAGGGTGGCACCGCCGTAAGTATTTGTTGATCAGATGAATTTTATTAGGAAGAATCTTTCCAGTACCCTGTATATAGTAATAAAGAGTGACATTCACAGAGTGTGATGTCAGAACTGTCATTTCAAAATTAACAGAATTCATTCAAGAAATTCAACAAATTGACAACAAGTCTATATGGAAGAATGGATTCAGAATATAACAGGGAGTGAATTAGATAGACATGAAATAAATAATAAACATGATCTGAACTTTTCAATAACAGAATTTGAAAATGACAACAAGGAAAAGTGTTATTCAATTATAATAGGACATCGAGTGATGCTTCAATGAAATATAAAGAATAGCTACAGAGAATAGAAAAATGACAAATGCAATGAGAAAACTAGAATAAACAGGCTTCATTCTGAGACTACTAAGAATTTTCTAGCATCTAGTATAATTCAGGAATTGATTGTCAAGCTTCCAAAATAGATAATATACTGATTTGTTGCTTAGGAAAAGTACAAAATTTCTATAAGAAATAATATGGGAAAAACCCCACCTGTAGTTGATAAATTGTACCGAATTTGAGTCATAATTGTGCTACGTGAGTGCTTTCAAGACGTTTTCTCCACATAAACTCCCAGAACGAGCACAAGTGAATGTGTGCCAAATATCTTCAAGGTCCCGAGTCGAATGCCATGTTGGATTTCCGTAACCAAGGCTGAGCCCAGTGTAGTTTCCAGTTTGCTGTACATCCAGTGAAAAATAACCTGGTAATCCTTACATATTCGTTGCAACCTATATTCGAATATGTCGTATATAATCCCCTGAGCTCATAAACATTTCCACTCCTCTCTTTCGTTCGAACACTTTTCGCGAATGAACGAAAACTTTTGTTATATATATATATATATATTCCAAGAGCCATTCTCAAGACTTCTTGACTTGGCGAGGCCTAAATCTCCTTAACCCCCAGCACTCATCTTGACAGAGTGATATATATATATATATATATATATATATATATATATATATATATATATATATATATATATATATATATATATATTCCTCCTCTCCCCCAAAGACAAAATTGTCTACGAATCACAGGGTATACCTATATGAAATACCATGTTCTGATTGCCATAGAACATATGTAGGCCAGACCAACAGACGTGTGACAAGTAGAGTATACGAACATCAACTTGCTGAAATCAGACCCATCTTCAGCTCTGTCCAAACATCATCAAGAGACAGGACACAATATAGACTTTGAGAACACTAAGACCATCGCCACAGCAAAAACACTACAAGCTCGTATAATTCGCGAGGCCATCGAAATCGAGAAGCGACCTTCCTGCTTAAATAAACGTGACGACGGTCAGAGACTTCCAACTGCATGGAAACCCTTAATTTCCAGATGCCCAGTCCCCACCAAGATATCCTACGGTGCTTTAGCAGCACCCGCTGCCATAAATACCACCCAACATCCCTCGATACCTCAGTTCGATCTAAGGAGTAGGCAGATTGAGACCTCAGAAAGAACTCGTGACGAAACCTGGGGAGTAGGCAGATTGAGGCCCCGGTGTCAAGTCACAAACCCTTGCCCCCTGTGAATTGAAATCATCCCTCGGAATTCTGAATGAGCATGAAAGAGGTTTTGAGCTATTGATTTCGATAAAACCAATTTCTCAATATCATACAGAATGTCCAAAAATCATTGTCAATATAAAATTCAGTTCTCTTTCATTTCATAGTGGGGTTGTCTGTACCTAAACTGAATAGTTTTTCAGATATTGAAATTTTCAAATAGTAGTTCTTATATCAATGCATTCTTTGAAACGACATTTATTCAACTTGTTGAAAGAATTCTTGATGACAGTTATTGTGTTTTACGTTATTCAAAACATTCACTGAATTATTACCGTCAAAAATGAAAACTTTTCCCATTCAAGAGAGGATAGATATGATTTTAGCGATTGATGAGTGTTTAGAGAATGGCCTTTTGGCGTCGAAGGTTTATGCTCAAAAATATCCAAACCGGAATCATCCAAACAAGTTGGTTTTCAAACGATTTCTACATGAATTTCGTAGGTCTGGAAGTGTAGCTTGCGAAAAGGCAAATAGACCAAAACCTATCATTAGAAATGAGGAAAATGAATATCTCATTATGGGATCAGTCATAGAAAACCCTCATACGAGTCAAAGTAAAATCGAGAGAGATTCAAGGATAAGCACCCGTACCGTATTCAGAGGCACCAGGAATTATAATAAATAGATTTCCATCGGCGAATCAAGTTTTGTCTATGGGTTCTGAACAAGTTAAGTAAGGATGAACACTTTTTGGATACCTACCATTTTCTTTTCTGATGGATCTACTTTTCATAACAATAGCTTAGTGATACAACTTCCATTATTACAGTGATCTGAATCCTCAATTTTTTCGAATTCAGGATCACCAGAATGGATGGCCTGGTAACGTCATTTTCGAGAATGTTCCTGCTCCTACTTGATGCTAGCAACTGTTGCAACAGTTGTTATTCACTTGACGCAGTAACTTTTCGGGGTAGGTTAAAAATCTGCCCTTCTACACTTTCATGGATCCGAAATCAATTGGAGGTGTGTAAACCCAGAAAACTACAGAGAAAATGTTTTTTTGACAAAGTTGTTCCGTCACAACATCATGCTTTAGAAGAAAAATATTTTGAATTGAATTAACCAGTCTCACCTAGCTGCAAGGCTAAAAATAGATAATTTCTTCCGGGCTCATTCGACTCTCATGAGATCAAAGTAGTCTCCAACCAGAAAGAAAAAGGTCGTTGGTTTCCCATAATTGAGAGAATCTCCGCAAAACTTTTTTTTCATAGGTATTTTGTGGAATCTGCTAAGTGTCATCTCCCTTCCCATTCCAGATTTATGGGCAGTTACAAGTTGAAGCAATATCCATTATTTATAGCTTTCCGTCTGATCTGAAGATCTCACTTCTTTTATTTTGAAAAAAATTCGAAGCATGTGTTGTGAAAACTTTCAACTTTATCCGTTTCTTACTGATACACGAGAACATGATCAATATGAAACGAACTGTACAATTCATCACCTCTTACGAAATTCAATATTATATTCACTGATTGTGATCAGCAAAGATTACCCAACTAAGATGATAACTTCGACTGAGCTGATTCATGCCATCGTGTAATCTATTACTACACACTGCTCACTCGTCGACCATCATCATATTTAAATCAATAAGGAACGTTACTATTTTATCTTCAACAATTCACTATTTCGATATTTCTGATCACTAAATGAACTGAATATATTTTGGTCTTCAACTACTCATTCGTATTCATATTTTCGACTAATATCACTATCAATTTTCATTTCTGTAATTTATATAGGTACCGGCTTGAATACAATAAATTCGGAATTCTAAACGTCATTGCCATTTAAAATGTGCTTATTCATCTCCTAAAAATGAAAATTATATAATTCTCACCTGAGGTTTGCATTAAGTTATAATGTTTTTTTGAATACACGATTTTATGAATAAATCGGCTCAAGCGAAAAACATCCCGAAAAACCATGAAATAAAAAGTCAATAACAACTATTTATCTTACATCACTGTAATTTTCCCTGAAAAAGATTGCTATCACCTCACCAGTTCTCTATACATTCTGCAGAAATGAGTTTCAACCATCAAGTCGTATTTACACAATTATAGAAATCATTTTCGCATCCAATTTATACTCGTTAGTAGTCTCCGCATATAATCTTATCACATCAAATTATTTCATCCTGTCTTTTGTTTGCTTTTGGTTCAGTATGCTCGAAATAACTTCATAAAATTTGATTTATGGCCAATCTATTTCTAATATCTGATCCTAAGAAGAGATTACGTGAGATTATAGTAATTACGAAAACGGCTTGTTAACTCCGAGAGTGGTATATTCCACACCGTCTGAATTATTGACCAACCATTCAACCTCTTCTGATCAGAAATACAGATATACTACATTTTGGATCTTACTTAGGTAAATATTGACAAGAGGGATGAGACTGGGATGTAATAAAATTATGAGCCATCCGGTTAACAAGACAGCCATTATCTGGTCGTTTGGCAAATTATCGAATTTGTGTTACAATAAAAAAGGATGAGCGGTTCGAAATCATAAGGTTGGATATCAGTATTTCCTACTAGTAATGACCTAGGAGGAAAAAATATAAATTGAACTGGAGCATTTTGAAGACTTTCCCGAAAGTTATTTTTTATTGTCACGCAGGAAATAAACATTATGGATGAAATAGTATATTGTGTTATCGGGAGAAAAAGTGATGCTTCGTGTTGCGAGTTTGACGAACGACCGTATGGGTGTCTGTCAATCATGCAAGGCACCCGAAGCCCTTTTTTTCTGAATAACACACGCTATCTTATTAGTAAGCGGTCCACCCCTGAAAAGACGCTTAAAAATACAACTTCACCGACCAGAAACGAGCGCCTGCTAGAATTCTTTCAGAATTGATTCTTTTCATCGCAACACCAAAATTACATTATTCCATTCAGATGGTCGTTAATTTGTAATAAAACAAAAAAATTGTAAATCTGAAACGAAGTCAAATAACATAACAAGAATGATTTCTTTAGGTGAAGGGCGTGGTTTGGTGAATAGGGGACGACTCTCACTGAAAATTCAATCAACGGTATTGGAAAGGGTCGAAACAGAAGAATCTGACTGGACGCCATCTACAGTGAATGAAGTTGAACTTAACTCCTCTTCAATACTTGTCACTGTATATCAACTTCATTGTCCTGACACTGAAACTCTTCAAACAAACGAATGAAACGGTAAATCATTATAAATCATTCAAATATATTAGGAAAAATAGATAATAAACGTGCTGATTGATAATGAATTTCAAATGGAGATACTGATTTGGTAGCGGTAAGCAATTAGTTCTCAATAGTAACCTTCAGTTGATTCCTTAGTCAAAGATGTTGATGACTAATAGGTCTTGCTTTGAGTTGAATGCTTTCGAATTCAAATTGAATCTGATGTTAGGAAACGGATGAAATAATGCGGTTTTCTTCGCTTTACCGTTTCTCTTCTGTCTCCTCCATGTGCCTCTACAGTCTGCACCAGCCTCCTCTGCTGCTTCCATACACCTGTACTGTGCTTGATTCAAACAGATTTCGATTCTTTCACGAATTACTTCCTTTAGCATCAAATATATCAACTAGGGATAATCCTATGTTGATTCTAAATCTCGAAATTCCAAAGATTCCATAATGACGAAAGTGGCCAATTTCTCAATAAGCCCTGAAACAAGCTTCTCCAAAATGGCTTCGTAGAACAGCATCGACAGTAGTATAATAGTATATTATGCAAAGATCGTGTAATGATGGTTATTAATATATGAGCATAAACCGGGATACGAAACGAGCCGAAGGTGAGTTTCGTATGGTTTATGCGAGTGTATTAATAGCCATTACATGAGAGTTGCATACGCTATTTTATCTACACCCGATAAATGGTGAAGAACTACAAATATTATATTTATATTGCACACAATAATACTAATTTAACGAATTTCTTTGAAAAATTCCACAGAATTGTAATTATTAGTATTACTTCGAGAAATGAAACGATGAGATATGAAAAGAAGATCAAAAATCAAAGAAAAAAAAGATTATTCGAGATCGGATTCGAACCAACGTATCCTCCAGCTAGAAACATTAATGTCAGCGCCATAGACGGCTCGGCTACGGACAGCCCACAAAACATGATGAAAAAATAAGTGATAAATCATGCATTTGTCAAATGAAAATTTTAATCATTCTAACTGTATTTCTGTCGGTGAAGGTGTCGAAGGTGATTCTCCCATATCGCTGGTATCAGACATTTTGTTATGATTATCGAAGTTTGGCTATATTCTTCAAGAGTTCAATACCTATACCGATATTGACTTGCCAAATGTCAAATGCAGAGCATGCACATCATGCTTGATTGAAAAATAATGGGTTTCTATTGGTTGAAAATCTGTATCGTAATGAAAAATCTGTATCGTAATGGATTTCATTATAAAACGGGTTGTGAGCATATAAGTGTATTATTAGAGTACGGGTGTAGATAAAAAATATAATATATTAATATAATTTTTCAATCTAGCAGAACTACAGTACAGATAATGAGGGAAATCGTTGTTAGAAATGTACGCTTCGGTATATGGCAAGAAAATCGAATTCAACTTGTGAATAAGTAGTATTTTAAATTCAAAATATGTTTGTATGGAGTGGAAGACAGGGTTCAGATCCCCGCCAGTCCATTGCTTAATACATTGCTCGCAAAATTTTCTACTTCTGAGGGTTGACGTACGTCAGCTGGTCAACAGAACGAACAATTTCAAAACAACAAAAAAATACTTTTCAATGTTGGTCAGAATAAACGTAATTGATGATTATTGAGATTCAGTTGAAAAACCACCAAAGAGTACTGATCGTTTCGAATCTTCCAACGTTCAAAATTCAAGTACTCAGTTTTTTCACCCGTCACACATAGATCCTTTCAATCAGAACCATTGAACGTCTTGACGATCTCCATTGAAATTCCCAGCTGCAAATGAACCTTTGCTATCCCCTGGCCACAACCACTATCATATATGAGAAAAAGAATGTTATTACACTTTCAACTCTGAACTTTGACATTTCCAATTTTTTGACCACAAATGGGAAAAACGAACACTCAATTCACATTGATTGTAATGTTATATCAGAGAAATTCTTCCTCAATGCGGATAACCGATGAAAAAGTTGAAGGCTATGGACTGCTTTTGAGGAAATTTTCAGCGATTGAATGTACTAGACCTTTTAAGCGATTAAAGTGATCAAAATAAACCGGAAGATTGGCTCACTTTTCAGGTACTAGGTATATTATTCCTGTGTTTAACTTTGATGTTTTCTGAGATAACATTTTTTCTGGAAAAATCTCATTACATACCCCTTCTACACCAAGCTCAATCGACCATTTCCATTGTCACGATTCATCCTTGGGTTCGTTGATTAAAACTTCAAACAACACAAAACTACTACTACTACTATTACAACTCATTATCACAATACAATCACTTGAACTGCTCCGCTAACGATCCAACGCTCTGTACTAAACACTGATAAACTAACCCTAATACAAACTCTCCACTTCGACTTCTGCACAGAGCTCTCTCCACTCAGCTCTGAATAACTCTACTGAATAACTGTCTGAACAACTTACTCTTCTTCGCGATGAAGTGTCTCCCGTATATATACCTGCGTACGCCTATGACAAATCTTCGCGAAGAGCCTCGATGATGTCTATCGAATTATCCACGCGATTTACGGGTTCCTGGAAAAATGACGTTGGATCTTCGACCTCTCATCTGCATTTACGATCGTCAGGGCCGGCACTGGGAGATTGGTAACACCATAATAAAATTTTGCTTCTAAGCAAACGCTTTCGTGTACAATAATTTGAGATGAAATTTTCCAAATCATTATACAGTCAAGTCATTTGACAAGCGAAATTTTTAAAATCATGGATGTGCAGCAGACATTCCATCTGATAGAACATGGTGCACTCAGGATATAACCTCCGATTATTACTATAACATTAGAGCAAGCGAAGTATTTTTTTTTTAATAAAATAAAACAAGAATTGTTAACAGCACTCTGATGATGAGGAATGCTTAAGCGGTCTATACTGAATGCGAAAAATAACTACATGTGTGAGCTGGGGGTTGGAAGTAAATATTTGAGGGGGTGTAGAGGGGTGAAAGCAATGTTGTCGGAATTTCTGACAAAAGGTGAGGTCTATGAGAAAAGTTTTCGATGGAAAAGTTATAGATCTTGGAAAAAACTTTAATACTTAATTGCATGACTTTTGCACATAACGTCGAAATAACCAGGAGAAATGGGAAAATTTTTTTTTTTTCGTTTTTTATTCCCCATTTCCACGAAAATTATTTCATTTCGATAAAATTGAGTGGAAATATACTTTTTCATGTCTTCAATTACCACAATTATTTTTGTTACGATGAATCGGATAGTTCCAAAATATTCAACTTCTCGTCGAAAATACTCTTCCAGTCTCCATTAAGAAAGACGTTCAAAAATGGAAGAAAGTATGAAAATGGCCTCCACAAATATGATTTCGTTAATAATACTAATAATCATTCATTCAAATCAAGTAGGCAGCCTAATATACACACATTCTACATGCTACAACAGAATACAAATATCTATCTGTGACAATATCAATAATTCATACGAATTTTCGGAACTTTCAAAAAACTAATCACCCATTGGTTTCTATGGAAAAAAAATCATAGAAACTGTGTTTCATTCTCCGAGTAGATGATCATTTTGCTTAACGGCATTGCTATAGCCAGTCAAATCGAATAGTAGCAGATATGCATGTAATTTAAATGTCTCAAATATTTTTCCTCGAATATCTATTATCGTGACAGAATCAAAAGGTGTTATTATTGTTTGGTTATTATTCGAACCCATGAAATATTATATGGAAGTGGAGAATTAAACAGGAAAACAAAATGCGTCACCACTGCTCGAAGAGAAATATCATGTCAGAGGACAAAAAATAATAGCATATTCCGCATCAAATGTCGTATTCAAATTATCGGAGGGCAAGGTACTTATTATGTTATACGATATATTCTAAGCTATATTAGATTTGTATCATTGATGCACACAGCAGTTTATTATATACCAGAACATAAACTATACATACTTCTCATGTAAATTTCACCAAACTCCATACTTTTAGTCGATATCGTAATGATGTATACATATTAGAAAAATATCCACACGTAAAACATAATCCAGCTCTGCATTTTCTACCTGTTAATGAGGAAACGGTTCGAAATCATCTTAGCTCCATCAGAAGTAACGCTACTGGGTTGGACCTATTGTCTCGACGAATGATTGGACACATTGAGAATAAACTCATTGACCAACTTACATTCATCATGAACAAGGCGATAACATCCAGTACCTTTCCATTAGCATGGAAAAGTGCCAACGTTATCCCTATTCCTAAATGTTTCAACCCTACAGAAATTTCACAGCTCAGACCAATAAGTTTGTTACCGATATTATCGAAAGTGCTCGAACGCATACTCAAGGATCCAATCATGCATTATATTATTGAGCATGACATCGTAACATCTGTTCAGTCAGGGTTTCGTACGTCTCACAACACGACCACTGCACTATTGAATATAAGCGATGACCTTTTTGATCAATTGACTCAAACCAATTGACATGTCTCACCTTATTAGATTATAGCAATGCGTTCGACACCATTGATCACTCGGTTCTTTGCAAAAAATTGCATTTCTTTGGTTTCTCAAATGACTCAGTCTCTTTGATAAGAAGCTACCTATCTGAACGTACTCAATTAGTTACCATAGGCTCACCCAAGTTTGATACATTACCAATTAAATATGGAGTGCCACAAGGCTCTATTTTAGGACCGATTCTGTTCTCATTGTACATAGCGGACTTCTACCAAAGTATTGAACACTGTTCAATTCATCACTTTGCAGATGACACTCAAATTCATTTTACATTTCCTTCTGACAATATACATTCATCTATTGATAAAATTGAGGAAGATCTCTTATTTCTATACAATATATCATTGGCCCACAATCTTAAATTGAATCCATCCAAATCCGTCACCATGCTATTCGGTCCGAAAACTAAACGTCACTTAGCTGCACAACATTTCAATATCAATCTTGCTAGAAACTCTCTTCAATTGGTCAACGTGTCGAAAAACTTAGGCTTGTGGTTGGACTCTGAACTAAGATTTACAAAACATGTGAGTTTCCTCTGTAAGAGCTCATATAACATATTGAGACAGTTATACCCCAATCGTGATATTTTGCCCACAAAACTCAAATTGGAATTATGTGAAGCTCTGGTGATATCCAAGTTGTCGTATTGCGATAGTATTTATGGTCCAGCATTACTGCAAGTAGATGCTACAAGATTGCAGCGAATACAAAATTCCTGCATCCGCTTTTCGTATAGAATTCGTAAATTTGACCATATCAGCAGTGAATTTAATGAATCCGGATGGTTCAAACTGAAAACATTGCGCAGTCTTCATCTCCTAACAACGACACACAAAATTTTGAGGACGGGAAAGCCCCTCTATCTTCAAAAGAGGCTGGTAACTTTCCGTAACCTCAACAATGTTAACACTAGGAAAAACAAATTGCTAGTGATACCTAGGCACTTCACTGCTGCATTCACTCGAAGCTTTTCGTATAATTATACAATCTACTCCCCCCTGAGTTCTGGAATTTTTCCCTTTATAATTAAAAAAAAAACGAAAGTAAACCCTCACCTTATCTGTACTGTCTCTCAATGAAACCACTTCCTTCAAAACAATGGCTATTTTCGAAATGTATGTTTGTATATTTAGTTAGTTTCTCATTCTCAAATGTTCAGTTGTTTGATTATTTTCTATAATTAAGTATGACTATTTTTCGGTTGAGTTGGAAAGCAGCTTTAGCTGACACTTCGCCAATTCATTACCATTATCATTATACTCTTGTCTCAAATTGTTCTGACACTTTCAATGATATATGTGCTGATGATGATGATCTATATTATCGATATTATTGAGGTTCACTCAAGTAAGATAGGTTCATTTTCTTAGCAATAGTGTTACGAATATGAAATCCTTTCTCTATGGCTTTCTTCACGCCTATGCCAATGTGATTCGAAGAAGACCTCGCCCATCGTCTGTCATTGCGATTCATCAAGAATGTTCGAGAGATATATCAACCGCATTTGTTCACACACGGAATAACCATCGGGAAAGTCCTAGAAATGTCGAGGAGCGTTCGAATACGAAAAGTTCCAGAATCATGGACCTATATACAGCGGACAGCGAGCAGTACTGGGGCAGTTGTTTACATATAGCGATCGAGAGAATTCAGCTGTGAATCAGTTTTCGCTTCTTGGTTGGGTACAGCTACAACTTCTGACAATTTCGAGAAGTGCATGACGGCCATCAGGTACTTATTTTCACAAGTTGTCATGGAAAATGGTCCTAGTATGTCCACTGCGATCCTTTCGAATGGACACCCTGAGAGGTACTGCTTCAATTTTCTTCTGAGCCTTGTTTTGGAACCCTTATTAGAGGAACACATGTCGCATCGTTTGCACCATTCTTCCATATCTTGGAGACAGTTTACCCAGTAGTCCCTCTCGCGTACCCCAGCCAGTGTTCTGTTTACCTCAAAGTGTCCTCCGGAGCGACTGTCGTGGAGTGCTTCCAGCACGTCTGGTACGCATGCTCTAGGGAAGATCGTTTGTTGATGAACCAGTTTTCCATCAGATTATTCCCATTTCCAAGAGATTAAATGATCTCGGAGACTCAGCGAGTCCCATTGAAGCCAGTAACCTTTACCTGGTTGACCATGTTTTGTGATTTCCCGCCACTCGGTCTTGCTCCTTCGTGGATCCTCAACTTTAGGTTCGAGTCTTGTTTCAGTGCATCTCTCACCGTATCCTCCGCCAGGTAATTTTTGTCGTTATTGGTAGCCATCGTGACTTGCTGCAACCCTTCTCTCTGCGGATCCATTTTGGCGCCTATCGAGACGTTGGACAAACTTCCATCATTATACGTGGGTCATCCATCATTTTTCTCGAAGCGCTAGCAAAACTTGCATCCCCTCTCCAGGCAAGGTCTTCTTGAGAGACTGTCTGCGTTTCCATGACTCCTTCCTTTCCGATGGCATATCTCCAAGTCGTATATTTGCAGTTTCTCTAGTCATTGTACGAGCTGTTCCTCAAGGGTCCTAGAGTTGGAGAGCCACTGCAACGCTGAGTGGTCGATTCCAACCAGAAACTTCCGGCCGTAAAGGAACGAATGGTGGTGTTTTACGGCATTGACAACTGCATGGAGTTTCTTTCTAGTCAGGCAGTGGTTCTTTTCTGTCTTCCCCAACGTTTTGCTGAAATAGCCAATAACGACTTCTTTGCCGCCTTGCACCTGGGATAAAATGGCTCCCAAGACATACTGGGAAGCACACTTGTCAAGGTTGAAAAGACAGCCTTCCTTCGGGTATGCCACTACTGGAGCAGTAGTCAGGTGTATCTTGAGGGCACTGAAAGCTTGCTGACATTCCGTTGACCAAGCAAAGAAAGTATTCTTCTCAGGTTGTGCAAGGGTCTCGCTATCTTTTCGAAGTTCTTAATATATCGTCGGTAGTAGCTGCAGAGTCCCAGGAATTTCCTTAAGTCGTACTTGTTTTTGGGTTCGGGCCATTCCTTCACTGCCTTGATTTTGTCCAGATCTGTCGCAATGCCCTTCGGAGATACAACGTGTCCTAGGAAGTTGACCCCAGATTGGAAGAGGATAAATTCCTTGGGGTTCAGCTGCGAGTTGGCATTCCTCAGCCTGCTGAAGACGTCTGTCGAATTTGACGGATTCTCGTCAAAAGTTCCCTCTATCACAATAATGTCGTCTAAGTAGACCAGGCATGTCTTCCATGTGAGCCTAGGTAGTACCAGTTCCATTAATCGTTCAATGGTGGCAGAATCATTGCGAAGTTCGAATGGCTTTTCTCAAAACTGGAAGAGTCCATTGCCGGTGAGAGAAGCTGTTTTCTCCTTATCGTCGGGGTGGACCGTCACCTGCCAATATCCACATTTTAGGTCCAGCGTTAAGAACCATTCACAGTTGGCAAGTACGTTCAGGGTGTCGTATATTCTGGGTGAAAGGTTGCTGTCTTTTTTCGTGACATCGTTGACTTCTCCGTAGTCCACACAGAATCTTGTTGATCCATGTTTCTTGGTTCTCAGGACTACTGGATTCTTCTTCTTGCAACATTTCCTTTGTGATGGCCGTGACTTCTTTCTGTTTTCTGAACGTCACTTGCTGGGGGGCTGCCGAATGGGAGTTGCATCGCCGGTGTTAATTCGATGTTGGACGAGATTTGTGCGACCTGTAATCTTCCCTTACACAAATAATTCATCTCGTCTACGAGAAGTGTGCCACACAATTTTGAACTCTTGTACTTTACAAACTTGATGATACCTGATGAAAGACACAAAATTGACGGCACAAGGCACCAGCAGCTGTTCGTCTGGAAGCACTGGACGTAAGAAGCCTGTATGTGCTGAGTGATCCCGAGGAGCACCAATCAGTTTTGTTTTATTGGAAACAGAGAAAAACTGCAATCGTTCTTTTCAAAGGAAAACAACGAAGTAAACTCAATCGTATTTAATATTAGAGCAGTTATGTTTCAATGCCACAGGGTATTATTTAAATTAAGAGTGAAAAAACTACAACTTATATTGAATTCAAAATACACTTTATGGAATTACTTTACCGCGTTATAGGCCTATATCGGGGAGTACACTTCATTCACACCCAGTAAGATAAAAAATACTCTTTCAACAAAACGATAAGTTTCTTATAGAACAATTGCCAAACAATATTTGATTATTTCCTCAGTTTCTCGTAACATTTAGATTTTTAATGAAATATTTTTCATCATAAGACAAAATGAACTGCAATAGACATGTGACAAGGGGTGATCTACCCTTTTTTTCACACTTTATATCCGAAATGAAATCGGGAGAGTAATTTCAACAATAAGAAAAAACATAATCGACATATGAGAATAAAATCAAATTGATACCGGTGCCGGTGGTGATAACATTTTACCGACCTCAGAATGTCCCCATCAAGGACTCACTTCTCCGTAGATTTTTGAACGGCTCAGCTGATGGACTGGAACTGCAAAATCGAAGACTACTGGGAGGCACAGAATGGACGAGTAGGATGCCGGCCCCGATACGTGCTGGAGTGACTTCTCGGGCTCCGTGGCGACTACTTTTCCACCGGAAACATACAGCGACGAGATCAGCAGCACAGCATGCATGAATGGAAATACCTGGGGGACAGCTATTTTTCCAGAGATTCCTCTAGAAACCTCCCAATCATCCAATGCATATTTTTAAAGGCGAATTGGCATCCACGACGCCGTACCAAAATTTGAGTCGGTAGGAGGAGGCCAACAGATCTAGCAATGAAATACACCTTTCCGAAACCGTCCTAACACCACACGAATTCGACTCACCATCCAGAAGGATGGCCACTTCACCGATGAACACCATTTAAGGGTCAAGAGAGAAAAAACTAAATTCGTGAACGACTCCATCGTTGGAAGCTTGCACAAAAGAAGAAAAGTGACGGAACTGACCGTGCTTCTTGGAAATGTATTTGAAAAAACTTCCTTTACCTAAACCAAGCATAGCGAGTCCCACCACCAGGCAATCCTCCCACAGTGATTGGTTGGGATTCAAATTAGCCGCCTACTCCTGCGCTGCTTGCACTTCCGACATTTCCGTCTTCTCTCAAATCACAAACTGTCATAATATTTCCCAAATGCAAAACCTTGTAAATAAACATCAACAAACCGACATTTCTGAAGAACTAAATGACATCCACCTTTGACCATGGTAAGTACAACCTCATTTATAGCAGAAATACCACGTACAGCCATAATTTGTGAAATTGTATTTCCAGTAAAAGTCATGTGAAATAATATTTCGTTCATTAAATTTACATTTCTCATGTTTTATCTTTGTATTTCAGTTATATTTATACTTTTTGATGTCCATTTTATATTGTAGCCCTTGAAAAAACTGCAAAAAATTGGCGAATATATATATATATATATATATATATATATATAAAACCGTCTAAATTTGGAAAATCCTCATGCATTGAAAATTGACCTTGGGGTTGCAGTCATAAATTGAGTTTGGCCTGATATAGTGAAACTCTTTATTAAATTGTCGAGCTTTCGAAAAACTTCATTTTCTTTTTCAAGACATCTGAAAAACAGTGTTTATTGTTACATATAACACACAAACATGTTAAAAATGAACTAACTAATGTGAGATTAGGTATAAAACAGCAGATGAAAAATCCTTGTCCATCACAAACAGAAAAAACATTTCTCATCAGAAACATTCACAAAAACTGGAAAACATATCTCCGAAAATATCACTATGATGAAATGGAACCATTCATCCATATTACATTAAAGTGCACGAATTTGTACATGTGCAAATGATTACCAGAACAATTTGGAAAAAATTATTTCACTTTCATTTTACATCTCAACGCTAGCGACTTGTTGCGTGAACAGAGCACATGGCCCAGTGTGAGCACAGAGCATGGAACTGCAGGGAAACCAGCACACAACAGAACCAAGTGATGGTTGACAACGTCTTGTCACCTGTCAATAGCTCCACTATTCCGTGTCCAAAACCAGAGCATGTGTTCCATTCTCAGGGTCGGAAGTTTATTGACTTTAAGTTACAAAAGGAAAAAAGTAATTTCAATTTAAATTTGGACAAAGTTGTTTTTGATGATCAAAATTCAAAATGTAATTATGAATAATACTGATATAGCTAACCTCAGTATTATTTATGATTACATTTTGAATTTTGATCATCAAAAACAACTTTGTCCAAATTTGAATTGAAATTACTTTTTTCCTTTTGTAACTTAAAGTCAATGAACTTTCGACCCTGAGAATGGAACACATGCTCTGGTTTTGGACACGGAATAGTGGAGCTATTGACAGGTGACAAGACGTTGTCAACCATCACTTGGTTCTGTTGTGTGCTGGTTTCCCTGCAGTTCCATGCTCTGTGCTCACACATTGGCCATGTGCTCTGTTCACGCAACAAGTCGCTAGCGTTGAGATGTAAAATGAGAGTGAAATAATCTTTTCCAAATTGTTCTGGTAATCATTTGCACATGTACAAATTCGTGCACTTTAATGTAATATGGATGAATGGTTCCATTTCATCATAGTGATATTTTCGGAGATATGTTTTCCAGTTTTTGTGAATGTTTCTGATAAGGAATGGTTTTTCTGTTTGTGATGGACAGGGATTTTTCATCTGCTGTTTTATACCTAATCTCACATTAGTAAGTTCATTTTTAACATGTTTGTGTGTTATATGTAACAATAAACACTGTTTTTCAGATGTCTTGAAAAAGAAAATGAAGTTTTTCGAAAGCTCGACAATTTAATAAAGAGTTTCACTATATCAGGCCAAACTCAATTCATGACTGCAACCCCAAGGTCAATTTTCATTGCATGAGGATTTTCCAAATTTAGACGGTTTTTTCAACTAGTCCAGTCAAAAGACTACCCTTCTCTCTCTCTCTCTCTCTCTCTCTATATATATATATATATATATATATATATATATATATATATATATATATGTATATATATATATATATATATATATATATATATATATATATATATACATATATATGTATGTATGTATATATCTATATATTGCAAATTCAAATTTCCGGTCGAACCGCGTCTATGGTTTCGAGTCGGTCGTCGTTTCGGCTCCCATTTCGGATCCATTTTCAAGACGAAGTGATTTGGCGTCTAGGTCTAAGTCTCCTTAGTTCCTGTAACTCATCACTAGTAATCGTGGACTGAAGGTTATTGTAATTTGTGTTTTTATTTATGGAAGGTTCAGGGGTCAGACCATCGACAGAAGCTACGGTCGGATAAGTACTCGGGTAATGGATTGGGGAGGTATGACGGAACAGAAGTGATTTCCAGGTATTAAGAAGTCGAAGTCATTGCGAATAGTCGAGTTCGTTAAGACAATTAGGACGTTTCTCAATTTCGATTGCTTGGCGTGTAATTCTGATCTGGGTGATTTTGGCCGTGGTATTGGTTTTTATAATCTATCTTGTGGCCTGTTTAAAGGCGATGTTCAAGTAATATTGAGGTTGTGTCAGAATTTCGGACTGCTAGTTCATGTTCATATGCTCTACTGGACACTCGTCGGTTTGTCTGACCGTCTAAGTTCGGTGACAGTTACAATATGGTATTTTATATATTTCTTGAATGTCACACCCAAGAAATATATGAAATACCGTGTTCTATACAAAACACATTTTTTAAGAAAGTCATCCATTCTATCTGAAACTAGCTATTATCCGTTTCATTGCCTTGAAAAAGAAGTATTTGCAGTAGTTTCTCCTCACAATCTGTTTCAGAATGCTGTACTTCACTAGTGTGCACTTGAATGGTTCCCCTTTCCCACGTTGTTTATCAATACCCATGAACTGGTTCCAATAATCCGTACCTGATTCAGATTGACGGGATTCAATAGTCAGAATCAACACGATTCCTCATCGTGCAATTTTTCGTACCTATCTTACTTTCCGATGAGTTAATGTGTTTCAGACTTCGAGAGTCTGTAGCAGAACAACTCCTGTTCCCACATCACATCCCGGTAGAAGTATATTTCAGTCGAAGATACTTCAACAATTCATATCCGATCGGTTTCATCTTCACCACCTTGCTTCCCATAGCTCGTTTCGGTCAGAAGAAATGGATTCAATCCTCACCTACTGTTCATGATTTTCTGTACATACACTTTATTATCACTTCAATATCATTATTGGAATTTTCCACACGAATATCTTTTCAGGCATGCTAACAAGAACTCGCCAAAATTTCAAATGAATGAAAAAAATTATTAGCTATCATCACTTAAATCAAAAAAAATCTGGCAGGTAACAATTTTCATATCTGTTGGTTTCACTTCGAATCGATTGGAGTTGTTTGGCATCATAAAATAAGGAATGCTCCGATAATACGGAAATCATGAGTCTTATAACAGAAAAAACGCTTTCGATTTTATGGTTGTTGAAGAAATTATATCTGAATATATCCTCCGTTACCATCATCATTATATTCGTACAAATTATTTTCAACATTGGCTTGCCGTAGCCGCTTGTAAAGAAAATTGGTCAGATTTTGAATTTTGAGGATTTTCAGATTATTTGCGGTTCACTACCTGCATTGTATAACATTTCTGCCAAAATGTAAAGTTCACGAGAGCTATAATTAGTACAAGGAAAAGAAGCTCGAATTGACATTTGAGTTTCGTTATTGATCAACGTCAATTCACTGACGTATTAGTTGCCAACATATATGTTGTCGCCTAACTTTGAGTCCAGTAGATGAAATGAATATTTAGTTCTCGTTTGAGAAAAATATGACAGATATTCAATACTGACAACCCGTCACATGTGGAATAAGTTTGGGGAATCAACATAAAATTACATTAATACTTTCCGATATTCTTTATGTATCATAAACAAATGAAAATTTTACATCTACTCTTAAGATAAATCTTTTTTCTCGAGCAGAAATATTGAAGTCTTCTGGATGCTATTTCATTTATGCCATTAAAAGAGAGTTCCAAAATATACCTTATTTTCAATCTTCTAATTGGGATTCCATACATATGTGTTGCCACAGTTTTGGCGAATTATATTTCCTCTGTGAATGAAAGCAAATTTTAAATGAATGTTTTCAAAAAGTTCGAGTGAAACCTTTTTGATTGGATTTTTTTTAGAGAGCAAAATAAAAAAAAACCGCAATAAGGATTCGTTATTCGTGTAATCTGTATATGAATTATCGATAGTCAATACACAACGAGTCGATTATCCCAATAGAAATATTGGGGTGAAAATGAAAAAAGCACATGAAATGGATGATTCCTGGATTTGGCTCAACCCACTATTCTCTAATACTTCTCCTATATAATAGTTTCAAACCATTTTTATAAGTCGTTTCGATGGTAGGTGTATGAGAATAAAAGGATGAATTCTTGTGAAATTCCGTAATACTTCTCCTATATAATAGTTTCAAACCATGTTTATATTTCGTTTCGATGGTAGGTGTATGAGATTGGAAGGATGAATTTTTGCGGAATGTTCACAACCGAAGCTACTAACTGATACACTGACTTCAAATAGAATTTATGAAATCAATATCTGCGAATACTCACCGTAATCATTTTGGGGCAATCAGTTAACTCTGCAGGTTCACCATTTAGTTGTCAGGAGTTTTTCTACAGTATGATGATATGAAATAAATCTTAAATTATTTAGAGATACACCGCATAATGTATATTGTATTTCTATGAGACATTTGAGTTTAAGAATATACTCATAACCATCACGTGATGAACATTGTTTCTCCTTACCCTATTGGATGTATCAATTATGTATTTCATAAATCAAGACAAGTGAACTGTAAATTTCTATATTTTCTATAATAAAACAGCATTTTTCATCTGCCTCATGCAAGAATAATTATTGGACCATTCGTAATCTACACGAAAAATAACTTCCTGATATTCATACAATATTTTGGACGAAAACGATTAAACCATTTGATTTTTTCCCAAAGCATTATTTCCTAAAGTCTCCAAATCGATGGAATGCATAGCCCGTGCTGCGCTTCATGTTTGAATTGGAGAGGGGTTGGAAGTAATTGTTTTTACATCGCCATGTCATATGGCATGGACGTAATTTGAACAGACCTTTACAAATTCAGTGCAGGTACCGGTACAATCGGAGGAAGAGAATTGACAGCGTTGAGCACTCTTTTAAATCTATAGAACGATATTATGAAGAAATTCATTCCTTTGATAATTTGAACTAATTGTGTACTATTTCCTATTCAATTTTCCTGCTGGGTTTATGAAAATTGATTTCCTCCACAATTCAGCAGAGTTTTTTAGGAATAGCCTAAATAGCTACTTTTAATCGCGAGCGATACAAATGTGCCACGGTCGTTTTTATGTTCGTAATCATTAAAGTTCTACTGATCTTAGTCAATTCCCGACAATAAACTGCGACTATGAACGGTAAATTTAAAAGGAGGCAATTCTGCAATGCAACTAAGTACATGGCGTGGTGAAGTATACTAGAAAGAATTAAAATGTGGATAGTTGTTGAGAAATTTCGATTGATTACATTGTCATCTATCGACCAAGAAAATATTATTTCTGTTTTGAGTAACTGTTTGCAAAATATTGAATTGTTCGACGTTTCGGCTCCCACCCTGGAGTCATTATCAAGAATTTTCAGACATATAGCAGTCTAACAACTAATCAAATCAGATTGCTGTATAAGGAACGTTCTCAGGTTCTTGATGATGAGTCCAGTATAGGAGTGGAAACGTAACACACGTTAACGACAAAGTAAGACGCATCAATGAACTGCATTCATCATGACATTAGTTTTTAATAATATCTCAAGAGTAAAATTCAGGAGGAACTCCTAGAAAAGAAGACATCTTTTCAATACAATATTCAAAAAATAATGTTGTTACCCGATGAAGTTGATTGTTTCAAGATCGGTTGATAGCATATTATATAGCTAGGGTGAGAAGTGAGCTACTATATGGCGAGCACTCAGGATATAAGGTGCGAGCTATATAATAAATAGCATCCTCATTCGAATTGTGGATGAAATCAAAAAATGAATGGGAATTCAAGTGATAGTTATTTTGACATGATAACATGTAACCGCCAAGTTAGAAAGGGTGCAATCGATGCAAATAGCGATTTGTTGCCATCCAAATCGACGCGAATGCACTATCGACAGTATTTCATCATTCAACCAGGTGAAATTTGAACATCAGTATTTGCCTCGGTTGAAAAAGTGTTGTTCCTCATAAAAGATACTTGAATGATGGTTCTGTCAGCGCAGTAATAGAAAATAGTTATTTATGTACCAAGGACGAAACAATGTCCAGAAATTTTTTTTCAAGGTGCACATTCATTTTTTTCCTTGACCTCTTCAAACTGCAGATTCGATCATAGCTTCAATGAATTTGAACAAAATTTATTCTGATTTGAGGTTCCACAAATCCATCACGAAGATGAATATTGAAAGTACAGTTTGTGTGGCTATTGATATATTTACCCTATCAATCGAATACAACAAGTAATGTGAAAGAATAGTTGTGAAAGAGTTTTGAAAAGGACTGCCACTCTTGAAAGACAAATGTGAAATCTCAGATTCTTGACATTCATAAGAAAACAAATCCGAAACTTCAAAGATTAGTATTTTGATGAATATATTAGTTGCTGACTCATAGAGAGTGTTCCATTCAGAAGAAAGTGTTTTTCAATTAACGCAGTAATAACTCATCGAGGTAGATTGAAAATCCGTTCTTCTACACTTGTATAGATTCTAATATCAATTCTTTCATTCTTTAAGATTGCGTAAGGTCAAGGACCCAAAAAAACTACGGAGAAAGAATCCATCTACCACAAAATAATGACATTCAAAAAGTACTTAGTGAATAGTACAGTTATTTTGACAGGATTTTTTCATTAAATCGTGGATTTATGAAAATGACCCGATCGCCACTTTCGTACCGTGCCGTATCATAGAGACCTCAGGAGACGACGGAAATCACTAACCCCCAAAATTGGTCGTTTTCCTTCCGATGTTATTGAAATGTAATTTTTGCAGAATTCGAAAAACAATTTTTAGTTTTTTCTGTGCACTTTGTGATCCACGTAATTTGTTTTCGATTGTTATGAAAAAGATATCAGGCTATTAACTTATCAAAGTTTGAAACACTCATCATGATCTTCTGAATACAACCAGACTTATTTTTTGTCCTGAATGTACCGAAACTCTTTTATTGCTACCTAAAGAGCCGATTGGTGGACCGGCACGCGCTACTTGGGCGGTACTTAATACAAAGGGCCTTATGTCGAGTCGAGGGGTAGCCCGACACTATAAAAGAACAACAGGTAGTCCACCTTCATCACAAGCAATATTCGGTTCGGTGGTGTCGGTTACTTGAAAATATTACTAAAATTCACGTGATGGCAATGATGGAACCTTTTTCGGCGGACTCATATGGCGGCTACACCTATTTATTGACGCCGTCAGAGCCGACTAACATGGACTGGAGTGCAAGTTCTACATCGAGTTACGACAGCCTATCAGAGGAAAAATTGGAATTAACCTGCCCAGAACCATTTGGAAAAAACAAGAATCGAGTTACACCATTTGTTCTGAGAAAGAGGCGACTAGCAGCAAACGCAAGGGAGAGACGACGTATGCAGAATCTGAATCAAGCTTTCGATAGATTGCGAACATTTCTCCCACAACTTGGACAAGACAGGCAACTGTCAAAGTACGAGACTCTGCAGATGGCACAAACATATATCGCAGCGCTCTATGATCTTCTCGACCAACGTGAGTCTATTCAGTAGGGACAATTATTGTTATTTCGTTGTTAAAAGCCAAAGTTCATGGTGAAGTGTTATCTAGTTTTGTAATAGTGTCATTGTAGGTAGTTTGTATATAGAATATCGCCATTATTTCAGATACCCACTCCGTTATTTATTCTCATGGAATCATGTTGATTTCCATCAAAGTTCATCAGTAGTTCTTACTTCTTGTAGGTACTTGCTTTTTATTCGTTAACCACTGTTGATTAATGTACTGAATATTTGTGCCAAACTGAAAAATATTCTGCCATTTCGAATTTTGTGGTTCAATGACCTTATGATGTGCCAAATATAATGTTAGTGTGATGATTTTGTTCCTAGTTGAGGTTGTCAATTAAAATGTTTGAGAATATTGGAGTTTTCTTTCTATTCATCAATGTGTTGCTATAATATTCCCTAATCTGAACTGGCCACGTTAAGTTTCTGATACAGTTCGTTTCTTGTGGGCAGTATTTGTGGTTCGATATTCAACTGGATTGAAATTGTTTTTTCAATATAATATGATAATGAGGAGAGGATAATAGCTGCTAGTGATTGGGACCAAATTATTTGAAACTATAAATTTGCATCAGATATCAATCGGAAAAGTCACGTTTTAATTTTTCCCAAATTATCCCTACTCAAGAGGGATCTCTCAGTTATGATAAAAATCGAAGATTTCATTTTGAAGAAACATGATCTATATTGCATAGTTTTGAAAAATTACCTCCACTTGATACTTTTCTACAATTACCTAATAACTGAGATTTATTCACACTTGTAAACCGATAGAACTGCCATCCAATTCACCGGTTAATTATTAATTATTATTGCATTGATGTTTCTTTTTATAATCATTCCTTTCGAAACGATAATGAATTCTGTTAGTTCTTTGACATAAGGATGGCTTCCAAACGTTTAATATTCAGAATCCAACTCTGCCTTTGTTGGTGATTGTTATATATTGGTTCTTGAGCTATGAAGTAATTTATTGATGCAAAATATAGGGTACGACCTTTTTATCAGAATATGTGTTGATTTATTGGGGCACTCATTTCTTAAAGTAGTGTGGGTAGTGTTAATGAGTCTATTCTTCAAACTATTGATCACATCAACTTTTATTTGTGTTTGATGTTATGAAAAGTAATTAACAAATCTATTACCACTGATTATTTTTCTGTATCACCCGCTAGTTATAAAGTTTTTTCAGTTCTTATAAGAGTCATATCTGAAAATGGAACTTTGTTATTGATTTATTCCTCCACTGTGAATTGATTGTTCCTATTGTGAGATTTGTTGGTGCTGCATACACGTGACTGATGAATCGGGGAAAGTCGTATTTCGTGTAAATAAATTCATTTAAAAATCGCAGAGCGCTTTCGGCTATTAAGCCATCTTCAGTGCTATACCTGCAAGTAAGTATTAGTCGAAAATTGAATTGAAGGTTAGAATTGAATTACTCGTCTAGGTATTTACAGGAAGATTTTCACAATCACAAATAATCGTGAGACATTACGTTTGATGTTTATTCAATGTTTATTCAATGTAATGTCTCACGATTATTTGTGATTGTGAAGATCTTCCTGTAAATACCTAGACGAGTAAGTAATTCAATTCTAACCTTTTATTCAATTCTCGACTATTACTTACTTGCAGGTATAGCACTGAAGATGGCTTAATAGCCGAAAGCGCTCTGCGATTTTTAAATAGATTTATTTACACGAAATAAGACTTTCCCTGATTCTTGTTCCTATTGTAACTTTTGTTCAATACTATTTTCTGGGACAGAGGAAGAATCAGGGCATCGATATATCTCTTTGAGATTATAACTTTAGGAATATAATTTCTGAATTAAGTTCAGGTATACTTTGTATCTGTCATTCGTCAAGTACATAACTTGATCAATTTGGTGGCAGTGGAATACTTAAAGCTATCGGTTCACCAAATGTTTGTTCAAAATATCTACCTTCGAAATTGAAGTTTGTGGAGACAAAATGGAATCCGAAATTTCCATGAAAATGTTAAAGTGAAGGTTACAGCGAATATTGTTTGAACGTTTTTTGAGGAGGTAAAAGAAATATGAAATCCATCTATCACCTGATAATGATAAAGAAGATTTCAATTTTTAAAATACTGATGAAGAAAATGAAACTTTGCGAATGAACATTCTGAATGCAACCTCAATCAAACATGTCTTTGCATCAATAGATGAACAGTAAATAATTTTTACTTGTGTGTGCGTGCGTGTGTTCTGAGTGATGAGGTCGATTTATTACTATGATATCAGAATGTCGCATGAAGGGCAATCATTGAAAAAGTCATTTTTTGTGTAAAATTAGTTCCAGTCAAATGATTTCAGGGTAGAAAAGATAATAATGTAGTTTTCAAAAATATAAAATTACCAGATACCTACCTAGACTAGGTGGAAATCTGATTGTTTTTTATGTTGATATACTTATGAATGAATATTAAATGACATTTTTTTCCATAAAACTTCCTTTCGAATATTCATGATTCGATGCACAAATAAATATATATATATATATATATATATATATATATATATATATATATATATATATATATATATATATATTATGTGATATGGTTTGTTGTGAAATCAATTCCTTAGAGAAATTTATTTCGAACTGAATAATAGAGATGGAATTGAATAATGATGGGACGCTTTACCTGTATTTGTCTATCGTTTTATATGCATCCTGTATCTCAAAAATGCCCCAGAAACACTCAGAAGGATCGCAGTTGAGGTGGTAGTCACTTTTCATAATGTTCTGACTGGCGATGAATTATTCTCCAAGTCATCCGAAGTCATGTCGTTCCATGGAATTAAATCAGGAATTGTCTTCATGAACCTACAAATATAAGAACAAACATTAATAATCACAAATAGAATCATTTAAGGAATGTCAGATATTGAGAAGTTAGTAAATTTTTAAAAATCGTCACTACTAAAAATGTCAATAAAAAAATCACACGGTATATGAATTATATAGAAACCAGAAAAAAATGACTTGGACAGTTTTGAAAAGGATGAGAAACTGGAAAAACTTTTGAAATAATAAAAAATTGATAGGCCAGAATATGAGAAAATGAATGTAAATACATTCTATGTTGTTCATTGAATTAGTTTATGTACATATTATCCATAAGTTAGTTGTTATTCAATAATAAGAGTGAAAATGAAGAAAATAATCAGAAAAGTAAATGTGAGAAAAGTTCTATGGTAACGAGAGGTTGTTGTGAAGCCGAAGTTGAAAAGAACAGAAATTTTTCCGGTAGAAACTACAAATTAGCCAAAAGTTAAGTAAAATCCTGATAGAAAGTGCCTGCAGAATAATCAAACACAAGAAACTGGAGAGCAGTATCTCGAAATACAAAAAGTCTGACCAAATTTCAACTCACCTTTGAAATCAGAGCAAGATTCATCCAGCCAGCGGAAGGAAGGAACCCTACCATCAAGAATCTCCGCTTGAAGAAGGTTTTTGTGCCAGATAAACATTGGTATTAACATTTTCTATCACCAATTATTTACAAACTCTTCTGAAACTTCATAACCTTAAACGGTGATGTTTGCAACGAAGTGACGTATTCGGGTCGGTATTCAACATCATTATTGAATTCGGATCACGTACGGCCGTGATCAAATGTGAGAGACTTAAAGCTTGAAGGGTTAAGTGAAAAGATTTTGTCTATACAAATAACATTGTCTGATAGTAAAATCAGGTAGCTATCTCCTAGTTCAGGGTAGGTATAAGATAAAACTCTTTCTCAAATTCAGAGAGAGAATAATATTCTTCCCTTCCTAGAATAATAACTAATCTACAAAATATATAAACTCCAAGCAAATTTGATGAAAACATACATAAGATACATCCCATTGGTATGATAAAATCTTTCAAAACTATGTACATACAAAATATATAGCAATTGAAAGATACTATTGGGAGTATTTATGCAATCAACCTTCAGTATGGTTTCACAATCAAGAAAAAAATATAGCTAGTTTATCTGAATTTGAACACTTATTTTTAAAAGAATTCTGGAGAGAAAATGCTCAACTAATTCAGATAGATAGACTCCAGTTTGGCAAGTTTGATGAGACTTGAAATAAAAACAATATTAATTATGCAATCCAGATATATGCAATTGCTCAATATCTAAAACCTGAAGTTAAATAGTTTGCAATATTAGTAGACATTTCAGGCAGGAAATCTTGGAAATAATTTCAATGCATGAGATAAAGATTATGGAAAGATGAAGTGATTATTTGTAGAGGGATAGATATTCAATAGAAATAATAGAAATAATATTCAAGATAGGAATGATCAGCAGAATAATTATGATAATAATTATAGAAATCATGATAATAACAGATATCATAACAATAATATGCAAGATTATCAATTCAATAGAGATAATTATAGCCAACAAAATGAAAATTATCAGGGTTATAGAGCAGGCCAATATATAAACGGATATAGTGATGAAAGTAGACGAATAAATAATCATCAGTGGAGAAATTCAGATGCACAAAGTTATGAAAATAATAATCATGAAAGAAACAGGCAAGTTGATTTTCAACGCAGATGTCAAAGTCTAGACAGAGCTGAACGAACTCGGACAAATCAAGATGTACCCAGTAACAAGTAGTAGAATAGATAGACCATGCAAGAATTCAAAACCATGCTATGAACATCCAATAGAATTTATAACACTTGAAGGGAATGGGAAAAATGATCAAATAATAGGTTTATTAATTTTAAATGGTACAATTCGGGAAAAAGAAGTAAAAATATTGGTAGACAATTATGTGTGTGTGTGTGTCAGTGTATGTGTGCTCGGATAGGCTTTAGCGGTCGGATATGTGATATATCATTCCATTTCATAGAAATCATCAAATCGACAAATCAACTTCCGACCCACAGACATCCTGGTAGTTTTCACAAATATCCGCTCATCCTTATTGGTCAGTACATAGTTATTTTTTTTCAGGGCAAATTTTACGAACAGGTGAAAGGCGCCTTTTTGGGCTCCCCTCTTTCACCAGTACTCGCAAAACTCTACACTGAAGATTTTGAGTCTACAGCCATTGACTCACCTGCATTGAAGCCAACTTGTTGGTTGCGTTATGTGCATGATGTCTTTGTTATCTGGCCTCATTGATCGGAAAGCCTCCACACCTTCCGCAATCACCTCAACAATATTTTGCCCAATATAGAATTCACTACGGAAATGGCGAAAAACAATGCTATTCCTTTCTTAAATGTCAATATCACAAAATCCAACAATTTCTTCACTCATACTGTCTACCGAACACCCTCGCACATCAACAGATACCTATCTCAATGCCAACTCCCACCATCATCCAGCCCAGGTGAGTTCCGCACTGAACTCTCCTATCGATAGATCCATTAAACTCACAGATGACCAACAATAGACCCAGAGAGCTGAAAAAGCTCACATCCTCTCTTCTTCAAAACGATTATTTCTACCCTCAGATCCAGAGAACCATTCAACGCCAACAAACCCGCTTCTCGCATCCCAAACCGCCGGAAGACCTGGCTGAACGCCTGAAAGCTTTCCTTCCTTCCATTTTTTTTTTAGCATCATATAGGGTTATGAGAAGAAGCAGGAATTGAGTTAACATACGATCAATTCAATGAACGATGATATCTTTCGGTATTATTGGTATAAAGTTGAAACTTCTTGCAGACACCA
Organism: Zygogramma bicolorata; assembly: GCA_032362365.1. Lineage (NCBI taxonomy): Eukaryota > Metazoa > Arthropoda > Insecta > Coleoptera > Chrysomelidae > Zygogramma > Zygogramma bicolorata. The sequence goes on along the minus strand of JAVJAQ010002346.1, from coordinate 102,020 downwards.
ACCACCCTAACACCAGATCGAGTTTGATGCCGGGTCGGCCGATATCTACAAAAGGTGTCAACGATCAATTCAGTCATGTGACTGTGAATTTTGTATTTTCAGAAGATATATGTAAATTCCACTATGAACTTCGATGCCAGTTCTCTTATCCATTGTTAGGTCATTTGTACTAATTTCTACCATTCATAAAAATATTCTCTTTTGATAATTTTTCTCAATTGTCAAAAATTTTGGATTATTGAAGTCATAACGTGATCTTTACTTATAACATGATCCGCTAGGGCACATGACTTCTTGTCGAAATTGTTATTTTCAGTTTTGAATACATTTATTAATTTAGGTGTGAATTCACGAATGTGTGGAAGAGACTTGAAAATTGGAAGTTGAATTTGATGTTGGGATTCATTAACTAATTTTTTTGACTTTCGTTTGAAGTTTGATGGTAAAGATTTTCACTAAGTACTGAAAAAAATTTCGTTCATAAATTTAACTTGTTAGGAGTTTTCAATTCAAATAATTTTCAGTTTATTAAGACTCTCATGTCTCAATGAAGGATCTGTTGATTTTATCACTCTATATTTCAAAGCTTGGATCAAGTTGATGTTAATTTTTGTTGGGTGATATGAGTGATAGTTGATATATCTATCACTGCTAACAGGTTTTCGATACCATTTTGTTGAAATTTTACTACGATTAGTTCTTATCAGAATCATATCTAAAAAAGGTATGGTGTTCCCTCTCTACAGTGGATTGTGAATTGGAATCGCATTGGTTGAATATGTTGAGAGGGGTTTCTATTTATGAATTTGGTATACTCAATATTATATCATCAACATATCATTTGAAAAATTGTATTTCAAAATTATTTTTTGTTAGACTTGTAGTTATGAGTTCATCCATAATATAAGATATGATAGGACTAATATTTGATTCCATTGGTCGAGTAAAAAACAAAGTTCAAAAGTTCTAGAAACGATTTTTTATCGAATCCACAATATGTCTGTATAATTTCTCACTTTTTTAATACAGTTTCTTCTACTAATTTTAATGGTAGATTCGTGAACAACAAAAGACCGTCTAAAGTAATCAAAACATAGTTATTTGGTAATTGAGAATCATTGATGACCTCTGCGAATTTGAACGAATCTTCTATGTGATATCTGTTAATAATTTTGAGATTTTGCTATAAGGACAATCAATGGATGATAAAAGAGGTCTCATGTATAGAGTGGATTTATGTATTTTAGGTAAGATGTATAATCGTGGTGAATTATAAGTAGTCAGAGAATTGGCAGTTTTTCCATCAATTTTCTTTCTATTTTTTAGTTTTGGGATCAACTTGTTGGCTTTTTGTTGCACTTTTTTTTTGTACATAACTACTGTGACATTTCCCTCGTCGCTCTTTGAAAAATAGAGTGATAAAATTAACACATCCCTCACTGAGACTTGAAAGTCTTAAACAACTATTAATTATTTCAATTGGAAACTCCTATCCAGTTAAATTGATGAACCAAATTTTTTTCAAACCTTAATCACCAAACTTCGGTGAAATTCGGGAATATGGACACCTCACCGATTTTGATGAAATTTGCACAGATTATATAGAACACAATGAAATGACCATGCCAATCCAAATTTTTGTGTGGAAACATCTCTGAGATCGTTTTATCGGTATAGAAGTTTCATAATGATCACTTCACCAATGCTCCATAGTAGAACACGATTTATTATTTTTCACGTATATTCTAATCCGAATACTTCATAGTCAACTGTTAACGTTGATTCTTATAATAAGAGAGGAAATTCATCAACTGAATGAGATTCAAAAAATCGAGAAAGAATGCTAATATTGCTAATTCTAATCTGAATATTCTTTACTGACATATTTGACACAGAACGATTGAAATGACAGTCTTTCACTCATATCACAGAATTTTGGACATTACAGGCATATCAAATCGAATCTTTAAAGTGCGACGTTGCTAATTCAATACTTTGGAAAATGTATACTTCATTATATTTATGGAACCTACTTGGGAAATAGATGAAATTGAAAAGCCAACAATTGCTGTTTAATCAATTCAATGCCTATTATTATGCAAGCACGAAAATCACTCTATATGATGTCATTTGATTTTCTCAACATTGATAAACTGATTAACAAAAAGATATCGAGTGACCATGAAACTAATGTCAGTATTGTCAGTATTCCTTAGCATTAATTCCATTTATTTTTCCTCCAGCCGTCGCTTTTCATCTTCCAGTCGTCGTCTTTCCAAATCCGCAAATTGGTTTTGGATAAATTTCATCATGTCCTCCATTTTATCGTAAGATGTACTTCTCATATTCACCATAAATTGTTTTTATTCATCGGAAAAATCCAACTTCTGACACCACTGTCACGATTTTTCCTTGGGGTTCGTTGACTAAAACTCCAAACAACACTTCTCTACTTTTATTACAACTCTTCATCACAATACAATACAATATAAACACTTAAACTGCTCCGCTAACTATCCAACGCTCTGTACTAAACGCTCTGATAAACTCTCTCTAATAGAAACTGTACACTTTAACTTCTGCACAAAGCTCTCCCCACTTAATAACTGAATAACTCTGCTCAGTTCTCTGCGAATAAATAACTGTCAATAACTAACTCTGCCGCGTTGAAATCTGCTTATATAGCTGCGTACGCCTATGGAGAATCTTCGAGGGAAGCCTTGATGATGCGTATCGAATTCTCCACGCGAATTCTTGGAAAAATGACGCTTCGACCCCTCATCTGCGTTCACGATCGTCAGGGCCTGCGCTAGGATATTCGTAACAATATATATATATATATATATATATATATATATATATATATATATATATATATATATATATATATATATATATATATATATATATACAGTGTCACCGATAAAGTCCGCATCAAATGAGAAACTTTTTTATTTATCGTTCTATGTGAAATTTTATTTTGGCAGTAGATTTTGCTTGAGAAATAATGTCGAATGGCGTCTACAAAATAGGTCACGTGATTTCCTTAACCTGTCAAAATTGACATTTAAAAAAAGAAACATCGAAAAATGACATTGTTCTTCAAAATATCCAAAAATATCAAGGGATAAAAACATTTTGTTTTGTAATTTTATACCCACACACCAAGTTTCAAACCCATAATAATTATTTTATATTTTCACTATTTTTCCGCACTCCTGCTTTTTCTACTTATCAAAATTTAAGCACACCTGAACTAAATCATTTATTTTAACTGAACTCGTCACCGAATTTCTTTTTTTGTAATATAATAATATTTTGAGAGCCTCTTTGATGTTAAAAACAAATTTTGAAAAATAAAAGTTGTCAAACTTGATGCAAAGTTCATCTAGTTTCAACGGGGCTTTCAAAACTATACAGTACTTGAGTTTTTTAATGAGCAAATGGCCTCACAATATGAATAAGAACAAAACGGAACATTAGGAAACATCATTTCGTGATTCTTGAAGCCCATTCAATAAAAGAAAAACACTCATAGTATATTTACATTTACCTACTCCGCTAACAACACTAATTTATAAAAACTGGGTAGGCTGTGAAAAAATATGAAACTACATAATGTGTTTTAGAAAACGTCACTGTCACTGAATAAATTAATGCCCGTTAGATCAATGTAATGTATGAAAATTGAAATAATATGTTATCTTTACAAGAAAAAATTGAAATTGTGCTAATTTGTGGTGAAAACACAGTGCATCGACAAGTGGCTGATATTTTTAACGCAAGACATCCTGGTAGACATGTACAGCAATCCACTGTAAGTAGGATTTTAAAAAAATTTAAACTGACTGGTTCAGTTGAAAATACTTTTAAAAAACGTCATAACCATCACGCAATAATGATGAGGTTCAGTTGGCTGTCTGCCTGGATGTTATCGAACATGGAAAATCAAGTATTACCAATATTGTAGATAGAACTGGCGTTAAAAGAGAAAGCGTAAGAGCAATTTTACATAAAAATAAATTCGAACCCTACAAACCCAAATTTATAAATACCTCAAAGGAAAGAGATTTCGAAGCTCGACTAGATTTCTCTTTCTGGTACCAAGGAGAAGTAGAATCAAACAGAAAATTTCCTCACAACATCCTATGGACCGACGAAGCTACCTTCACATCGAACGGCGTAGTCAGTTCCCAGAATTGTAGGTGGTGGGCTCAGGAAAATCCTCATTTTCTGATAGAATGTCGGGACCAATATTCATTTAAAACAAATGTGTGGTGCGGTGTTTTAAATAATCAGGTGATGGGACCATTCTTTTTTAGACACAATTTAACTTCTCAGGATTATTTGCAATTTCTAAGTACTGAGATCAGTGATATAGTGGACAATATGCCGGTTGAAATAAGTCTGTGGTATCAATGTGACGGGGCTCCTATTCATAGTTCAAGACAAGTCAAAGAGAAACTATTAGAAATGTTTAGGGGCAAAGTTATTGGGCGAAATATGGCCGCCTAGGTCGCCAGATTCAACCCCACTAGATTTTTTCTTGTGGGGTACTTAAAACAAATCGTTTATGAACAAAGACCTTTTCGTGACGTGAATCCCTAGAAACTGTTATTAAAAACTCTATTTTAAACATAAACCCTGTGAGTATCAGCAACTCAATAAAAGATGTATCAAGAAGGACAATTATCTGCATAGAACGCGATGAAAGACATACAGAAATGTAGTGTATTCAATGCCGTGAGACTTTTTTTCGTGTTTTTTTGCTATTAGGTATAGGTACATGTTTATTTTCAGTTCCTTTTAATTAAGATTAAATTCCACTGTATTTTTTGTTAAAAAAACAATAAACACTCTAAGATATTGTTTCCTAATGTTCCGTTTTGTTCTAATTCATATTGTGAGGCCATTTGCTCATTAAAAAACTCAAGTACTGTATAGTTTTGAAAGCCCCGTTGAAACTAGATGAACTTTGCATCAAGTTTGACAACTTTTATTTTTCAAAATTTGTTTTTAACATCAAAGAGGCTCTTAAAATATTATTATATTACAAAAAAAAAAATTCGGTGACGAGTTTAGTTAAAATAAATGATTTAGTACAGGTGTGCTTAAATTTTGATAAGTAGAAAAAGCAGGAGTGCGGAAAAATAGTGAGAATATAAAATACTTATTATGGGTTCGAAACTTGGTGTGTGGGTATAAAATTACAAAAGAAAATGTTTTTATCCTTTGATATTTTTGAATATTTTGAAGAATAATGTCATTTTTCGATGTTTCTTTTTTTAAATGTCACTTTTGACAAGTTAAGGAAATCACGTGACCTATTTTGTAGACGCCATTTGACATCATTTCTTAAGCAAAATCTACTGCCAAAATCAAATTTCACATAAAACGATAAATAAAAAAGTTTCCCATTTGATGCGGACTTTATCGGTGACACTGTATATATATATTGGAGCCTCAGTACATTTACAATTTTCTATCAATCAGGAGACCGATTCCACTTGCGTCTCAGAGGCACCCAATATTGAATTGGACAAAATTTCAGATGGGCGCTCGTTCATTAGTTTTATTGTCAGATATTAATTCTATGGCGAATATTTCAGTAACGTCCCACAGGAGTTGGTGGCGCTCGAGCGTTGAGCGTATATCGGAGACGTATATGTTTTATGTACGTTATCGATTACCGGACGTCTATACAACTGACATCATTGTGGATCGGAAATTTCTTCGTGTTTGCACACATTTTTTTCCAACCAAACGTTTCTTTATGAGAAGAAGGTTACGAAATATCACGACTAGGCAAGGATGTGCCTGGGACTAGGGAAAGTGTCTGAGGCAAACAAGCTTGTTAATTTTGATATAAAACACTAAAATGTTCGTCTTATTTTGAGTTGGAATATCTTCGTTTCGATAAAGACTGTTTTGGGAATATGTTATGATTACAGAGAATTATTTCGGTGTGGCCTCTCTCAGTATTTAAAATTCAAACTGATCAAAAAAATTGCAAAATCCAAGGAATTCTCAATTTGTGGTAGTGGTGTTCAGCTACACTTATTCATTTAGCATTCGTGAGAATAAATGTTAAAAGTTAAGCCTAGTATCGACAGTGCGAGGCAGCTCGCCGTGGATGCCACGTGGCGAATGCTCGGCTTCGCCTCGGACTGTGGATACTGGGGTTGCTCGCTATGAGGCGTTCGAGTCGCGCAATGTGAGGCGAGCAACCCCGGTTGATCCAATCAAATTAACTGCTCAAGAGCCCAAAATGACGACTTTCGCCTACCCGAAAAGTAGTCTTGGATTCCGGCAGACACATGTGTCCTTATTATCCCCTAAAGTTTGCGCCAGATTCTGTCCGTGCGTGTAGCAACAATTAGCGGTTGAATGCCGGAAATCATAATTTCATTTGGTTTCTTGCTTATATATTGAAAACTATTGGTCCGATCTAAAAGAAGTTGAATTGAAAGTTGTAGATAATTGAAAAATCTACCGATTAGCGTTGGCCCGATGTCGATATTCTAATTTGTTGCCTAACTATAGCGCTCGGAATTTGAAAAAAGACGTTTTTTCCATTACTATATTCAAAAATGTTGAAATGCATTTGGGGGTTGCAATTGTGAATTTGGGAAGCTTTCGACTCCTAGAAACCACAGTTTCAATATGGTCGAAAAACAGTTGATGGGTTAGCAACAATCTAGTTTGTTACTAATAAAAGTGTTCCACTAGATTGTTATTTCTTGCCCTACGGATAATCGTAGAGCAATGAACAAAACGGTTTTGGATAGTCAAAGAGTTGAACTACAAATCATCGTTTTTGGAAAATCGATTTTTTCAATGTGATACCTTCAAAAATGGCGTCAAAAAAACAACTTTTCTCAAACTAAAAAACAATTAGGAAAAAATGATCGTATCAAACTGCCAGAAAATGCATGGGAAAGCTGCTATTTTTCTACGAATTTTGACAACCTTACCTTTGTTCCACGATAATTAGGAGCAAAGATAACACTTTTTATCATTTAGTTTCCCCTCCATTTGTTTATTTATATGAAGCAACGAGACCTCGACGACTGCACAGAGCAAGAGTCATATTATCCTTAGGAACCAGCAGAATTTATTTTCCACAATTATTCATCATATTTATTGATAGGAGCAGTGGAGGAGTGGAGGTTCTTCCGGGACCGTTCGACGTGCCGAGTGGATGGGGAAGCCGGAGAGAGCGATTTAGCGCTAAGCGGCCGTCGAGTGCGTCGCGTGAAATAAACTGATCAAAGCCCAAAATGACCTCGCTGTCTGTATCTCTGGAACTACTGGACGGATTTTTTTTTTTTTTTCAATAGTGCATCGAGATATGATAGAATATCACTATGGCTTACCCGGTTTGCTTTCGGAAATCCCTCAAATCACAAATAATTCAATTTTTACGCTGCAATCGTAGTGAATTATTCGTTCATTTCAAATTTCACTCTGATAATACGATGTCAAATGTTACCTTAGAGAAGAAAGCAAGTTTTCTCTGACATTCGAAAATGAATAAAGCACGGCTCATCTCTTTTCCAATTGATATTTTTACAAATGTGTATATATGAATGTTATTCAATATACAATTTTGGTCCATTTATGTGCAACATTATTCTGTGAATATTTACAGCTTGTAACTGAAAATGTCCAATAACATTCATCTATTTACATGTTTATTCTGTCTCCGTTAGGTTAGTCAGGTCCTATCAGGCATTCCAGATACTTGGCAAATGACGAAATGAACCAATACGGCGGCAATTCTCGTTTGTTTCCTTCAGAAGAGTGTGATTTCCATGTTGATTCTACTGTACAGAGTGTCCCCGATTTGAACAGTTTGTATCGTTCCGGCCGGTTATACTGAGTGCGCGGAATAAACATTCCATTTGAACTTTTATTTTGGTAGTGATTTGAACATGTATTATTGTTAAGCTGATTTCTCACCGTACCTATTCAGTGTGGATTCTTGTGATAGTTCACGTGAGAATATTCCATTTTTTCGATTTTCTAAAAAGGTAAGGTAATTCATTATACATAATTTCAATTACATCTATAGGTCAAAAATTTTTCGGTAGTAGTATGATTTAGATACTATTCTATAACTAATGTTCAAACTTTATTTCATTTTATTTTGGATTCACTTACAAACACATTTTACAGTACTAACATGTAAGGAGACTTAAAAACTACCTAGTGCTAACCAGAGAATGACAATACTACTATAAAATGAAGTCATAACGATATTCCCAGAGGAATAGTGTTAAGAGCGTTCTAGGTATTCAACACATTAAAATGAAAAAGAGAAAAGAGAATACATGTACAAGACAATTATAAGATACAATTGATATATACAAGCTCTAATATCATTTTTTTTTTAAATATTTTGAATGAATAGTTTTTTGATAAAAATGATTTTGAAACTTCGAATTTGATTATTTATTAAACAACAACATACAACGTCAAAAATATGGTTTCATAGATACATCACCAAAAATACAGAGTGATATATTTCATTTATCATTGAAACTCAACACCACCCCTCAATGAAAAACTAAATACTCAAGAGTAAATTAAAATAACACACTGGGCAAACATCTGCATTCATTAATCCTGAGCGTAGTTTCTCGAAATTCGTTCTTCTCAGTGGTTTGGTCATAATATCGGCCATCTGGATTTCTGAAGGAATGTACTGAATATCAAATTCACCTGCTGATATCTTTTCACGCATAAAATGAAATTTAATATCAACGTATTTCATTCTGGAGTGATTTTCAGGATTTTTTGCTGCTTTGATTGCTGATTGATTGTCTTCAAATATCACAATTGACTCATCAGTGGTATGACCCAGATCATGAAGAACATTTCGTATCCAGCAAGCTTCACTGATGCTCTGGCTCAAAGCCACGTACTCCGCCTCCGTGGACGACAGCGCCACTGTTTGATTTTTAACTGATGTCCAAGATACTGTTGAGTTGTACACTTTGAATACATATCCAGATGTTGATTTTCTGTCACTGGTATCACCTGCCCAGTCGGCATCTGCGTATCCATGTAGAATAACGGCGTTTTCATTCCTTCTGAAAATCAGTTTCAGGTCGATTGTTCCTTTTATGTATCGCAGAATCCGTTTCAAAGCTTTCCAGAGATCTTCGTTAGCCTCAGATTGATATCTGCTGAGGAAACTCACAGATTGTCATAAATCAGGCCTTGTTCCTTGAACTGCATACATAAGGCATCCTATTAACTGTCTACATCTATTTTCCAATTCCTCATCTTCTGCTGATTCGACGGGAATTTTTATATTTGGATCCATCGGGGTTGTTGCTGCTTTGCAATTCATCATATTGAAGCGATGAAGTACTTTTTCTTGATATTCTCTTTGGTTCAGTTCTATAGTTTCTTCGGTTTGTAGAATACTGATTCCAAGATAATTCGACACTTTTCCCAAATCTTTCATTTTGAAGCTTCCATTTAAATTTTGTTTCAACACTTCCACCGCTTGCTCATCGTCTCCAAGTAATAATAAATCATCCACGAATAATAACAAATAAAGTTTTTCGTTATTATCTTCTTTGATGTGAAGACAGTAATCTGGATCGTCTGAAACTCTGGTTCTTCATAAATGTGTTGAACTTTTCATTCCAATATCTGGGTGATTTTTTCAAACCGTATGAAGATTTATTCAGTCTGAGTACTTTATCATCTTGACACATGCCTTCGGGTTTTGACAAGTAAACTTCCTCCTTTATGTCACCATTCAAGAAAGCACTTTTAACGTCCATTTGATATACAGGAAGATTCTTGTAATTTGCAATTGCCAACAATATTTTCAAAGTTGCTAGTCTTGCCACTGGCGCATAAATCTCGGAGAATTCGAAATCATGTTGCTGCTGAAAGCCTTTAGCAACTAAACGAGCTTTGTATTGAACAGAATCTCCATTTTCATTTTTCTTCAGTTTGAAAACCCATTTGGTTTCGATGATATTCTTGTTAGGTGTCAAATCCATCTCTGTCCACGTATTATTTTTTTTAGGGCCTCAAATTCAGTTTTGATAGCTTCTTTCCAATACAAGCTATTTTCACCTTCAATGGCTTCTCTGTAGGTTTTTGGTTCATCTTGTTCTTCAATGCACAATGCTTCGAATGCAGCAAATCGTTCTGGCCTCTTGAGAAGTTTTCGATCTCGTAAACTGTATGGTGGGGTTTCCTCTTCAGCCTCTTGTATTTCTTCAAGATCTTCCGGGAAGTCGTTGGATTCATTATCGTTATCTTCAGTTAGAGCAGTTTCCTGATTTTCGTGGCAATCTACGTTGACTGAATTTTGCACGGTGTGGTATGGTTTGAACACTACATCACGTGCAATTTCAATTTTTCCATATTCAGGAAAATAAATTCTGAATGCTTTGCTGTTTTCTTCATATCCAACGGTAAAGGTGTAGAATTCGGTGTCCTCACCGATTTTGACGAAATTTTCAGGGAAGGTTAAAAACGCCATAAAATGAGTATTGACATTGAAAATTTTCTGCGGAAACGATGGAAAAGTGTTTTTTTTTTTAATAAAATACACATTCGAGGTTAAAAACACCTAGAACAAAATTGATGAATATAACATAATTTTGGGCGTTTACTTACGTGATTTGGCGATATGACTCATCTAAAAATACTACTGTAGAGTTTCGCTGCATAAATATATAGCTTGGGTGTCTCAGTATTGGATATTTTTCATTTTGAAAATTGCTAAAAAGTATTTAAAACATGAAATTCCTTCGCTGACATTTCGCTGTCAAATGTCAAAAATTGATGTTTAGAATAAATGCAATGTTGTCACATTGCAAATTGATATCTTAGATTATGTGATATTTAAAAAATTGATATCGGATTCATTTTAGATTATTTGGTGACCCTAAATAGGGCCGTTTTTGTTGGAAGTTGACTCAAAATTCTTCCTGTAACTCGTTAACTTCATCTTCGTCAGCTTCATAAAGGATTCCATTGTCGTCGTTATTGGAAGCAGGATTGTACAAATGACCGGCTAACTTTAAAAACTCATCTGTACGATTTTCATTGCGGTTGCTACATTTCTTGTAGAACATATACCTTACCAAATTGCCACGTATGTGGGCTTTTTTACGCCCATTTGAAGTGTTGTTTGCCTTCGCATGGCGCCACGATGACTCTATAGCATTGGTATGTGCTCCAGTTGGAATTTGATTTCCCTCCTGAAGACACCAATGGACGGCATCACTTGGGCTCAACAACAAGGCCTTTTCCGTTCTGCGAAAAAGTGCAACACCGACAAAATCGCCATGAGTGTCATTGAGCAAAACCTGGGTGTAAAACGCTTCCGATGCCAGAGGTTAGAATAGGTTACATTAGGTTAGTTAGGTTCGTTAACATAAGGTTAGATAGGTTCGGTTACATTAGGTTAGTTAGGTTCGGTTACATTAGGTTAGTTAGGTTATATTAGGTTCGGTTACATTAGGTTAGTTAGGTTCGGTTACATTAGGTTAGTTAGGTTAGGTTACATCAAGTTAGTTAGGTTCGGTTACGTTAGGTTAGTTAGGTTCGGTTACATTAGGTTAGTTAGGTTCGGTTACATTAGGTTAGTTAGGTTCGGTTACATTAGGTTAGTTAGGTTAGGTTACATTAGGTTGGTTAGGTTCGGTTACATTCCCCCTGACGGTGTCTCCACCTTGCCGTGGTAGTGGGGCTTGCGTGCCTTTATGATCCCGAGAGCCATGCCGGCGGTAGTGTAGCTACTGGCAGGGTTTCTCTTGCCGGACGGGTCGAGGGGGAAAGGCCAGACAAAGAGGGACACCAACCTGGGGAGTAAACCCCTTCAAAAATCCGCAACCTAAGGTGTCATGCGACCCGTGCCGAGAGGTGGATGGCCAGGCGATACATGGTCTTGAATGGAGCCACCGGGAAAGTGGCGACCTCCCGGTGAAGATAGCCTTAGTAGCGCAAGGGCGCACTACGCTACCGGACAGTGATTTCGACCCGACTCGTGGGACATATATGGAGAATCTAAATAAAACAGTTTACGAATGGAACGAGAGTACAGACCCGACAGTACGTAGGTCATCTCTTGCTAGAACCCCAACGAAGAAAAAGGAAACATCCGAGACAGAAGAAACCTTCGCAACTCCAATGCAAGAGGCAGAGATTGCGAGGGTATCCACATCCTCAGGACCTTACATTGACGAAACGGTGGGCCAAAGCCCAAACCTGGCTTACATCAAAGGAGCAACAGAGCTGAGTGAAGAGGACTTCAACGACGTCTTCGAGGTCTCCGACGATGACACTCCCGAGCGGAAGAAGAAAAGGAAACGCATCGATAAACAAGGATATAGACTGAGTTTTGGGAAGAATGGGGAACAAGACCAGAAGATTGAAGCTCTACACCAGGCCCTGAAGAAGATGTGGGAAAAGACAGAACAACTGTCAAAGATAGTAATGGCAAACAATAATACGAAGGTAGAAATACAAAAACTGTCCAGGGAGATGACAGCACAAGCAAAAGTACTGTTCAAAAAGGCGGAATTCCTCAACCACTTGGACAAAGAGTGGACAAGAGGAGGAGAGAACAATGAACTGAGGAGCAGAACAGAGACGGGAACACAACTCTGCTACGGAGACCTTTTTTTTTTTTTTTTTTTTTGGCGGTGGAAAATTCTTTATGAACATCAGGTAAAAGTTCCTCCCTTCCCTGATAGTGTGGGACTCCGGAGCGTATGCCCCGTATACCGCACTAAAAACCACCCTCTATGCCCTCTCCCCTATCTGGAACCGTTTTATCAACATCAACATCTGATAGAGGCGGCATTACTCAATTTGTCGAAAAATTTTCATTACTTCATACTCCTTCTGCTACCCTCTGCAGTTCTCTCTCTTCCCGTTCCTTGCATTCCATGAGTTTGCGGAGAAAGTTGTGCCCAGCCTTCCATATCACCGGACTGCCGATCATCTCTCTCACCAGAGTCCCAGGGGCAAGTCCCCCTTCGAGAACCCCCTCCATGACCGTTCTTTCCCGGTGCCACCTCTGGCACACAAAAATTGTGTGCAGTGGGTCGTCTGTTGCTGCACAGTATACGCAGTTATCATCTGGTGTCTTGCCTATCTTGCGGGTAAAGGATCTAAAGGAGCCATGCCCGCTCAGCGCCTGGGTGAGATAGTAATCCACAGCCCGGTGCTTACAGTCCACCCATTCTCTTATGTCAGGGATGAGCTGCTTCGTCCATTGGGCTTTTACCGTATTGGCGTCCCAACTGTCCTGCCATAGTTCCAGGGTCCTTTCCCTCTCCTCTCTATTGACGTCTTGGCCAACTTCTCTTCTGTTATGGAGTCGTGTTCTCTCGCCTATCATGAGGTCGATAGGGGGGATGGCGGTTATCACTGCCAATGCCTCTGCTGACACCGTTCGGTATGCCATCGCGACACGTAGAAGCATCTTGCGTTGGGTAGCTAGCATAATAGATCTATACCTATCGACCCTCATGACGTGCCCCCACACCGGAGCCGCATATAGGAGTACCGATTGCACCACACCGTACATCACTCTTCTTCTGCACGATCCGGGCCCCCTGATGTTAGGGAGGATCCGCGTCAAGGCTGCAACCTGTCTATCCGCCTTACCACATGTCTTTCTGACATGTTCATTATAGATAATCTTGTCGTCCAGCCATACGCCTAGATATTTGGCGTATTTGGTCGGCGTGATGATTGCATCCCGTACTCTGATGTAAATATCCTCTCTTTTTCTCGGTCCCTTCACAATAATAGCTTCCGTTTTATGCGGAGCGATCTCCAATCCGTGCTCTGTAATCCAGGATGTGATAGCCTCGATGCTCCGGTTGGCTGCATCTACCAGCTCCTCTTTCTTTTTTGCCCCGACTATGAGAGCTAGATCGTCGGCATAGGCCACAGTGGTGCAACCCCTGGGCAGATCCAGTAACAGCACCCCGTTATACAGGACGTTCCACAGCGTCGGTCCGAGGACCGAACCCTGTGGAACCCCCTGCGTGAGGTTCATCTCCGTCCGGCCGACCTGAATGGTCCGTTTGGTGAGATAGTCCCTTACCACTCTGCGCAGGTGTGCACTTACCTCTAGGTCTCTTAGCTGCCTGTTGATCAGGTGCCATTTCGCAGTATTGAACGCGTTCCTGACGTCAATCATTATGATAATGACCCACGTCACCCCGGCGTCCCTCACCGCGTTCATAACAGCCTCTATAGCTCCCACCGTCGATCTATTACTCCGGAATCCAAATTGTGAATTTGCGAATCCACCTCCCTCCTCGATTTCCCTTACCAGTCGGTTCTTCAAGAACTGCTACGGAGACCTGGACGAAGAACCAAAGAGGTTCTCCGAAATGGGGACCCAACTGAGCCTCGGAGATCTGGAGAAAGACATAAGGTTAAAAGAAATAGCTGAAGAAAAACTGGTCAGAGAAAACCTACAAAAATTCGAAAGCCTGGACAAACTTCTGGAGGTAATCGACCTAAACTGGCCAGAATCTGCCTATGGCACCACAAAGGTGAAGCACGGTACACCCTCATTTCAGGAGGTGAAAGGCGACATGGCACTATTTATAGGACCGTCGACAGAAATCACTGCCCAAAAATTTGAGGACATAAGGGATAGGTGCCCAGAGATATCAAACCTCTCAGAAGGTGCCCTGACCGAAGGCAAAGTGGAGTATATCCAAAAGAAGACGGCGACGACAAGTAGCCTAGGTGAACACTCAGAGAACACCATTACGACATACATCGTACCTTTCAACAGCCAAGAGAGTGATACAAAAACGCGACGCAGTAGAATGTTCGAGGCACTATGCTCGCTGAGGGAAGAAATGGTACGACACGAGAAGAAACACATCACTATGTGGGGAATGGACCAGATAAAAGACAGCGACGAACTACGAAAATGCAGCGAGTACGTCTTTAATAAAGACATGGAGATAATCCTTCTGACCCCAGACACAATCAAGGCGGGGGCAGGAACCAGAGAAAGCAGGCCGCCAAAAGATGACAAAGTTATCATAAAGGCAAACGGAACATCATATGCCGACCTCCTGAGATCTGTAAAGAATAATGTAGACATTAAGGAAATAGGGGTCACAATCAAACAGGTGAAGAAGACTGCCAAGGGAGACCTACTACTTGAGGTAGAGGGCGGCAGAAATAAAGCGGAGCTACTAAAAGACGCGATAAGGGCGAAGGATGAGAACTGCAGGGTGGATATACACAAGAGTGAAACCCTTGTGCACCTCAGCGGTATAGACGCAGATCTCACTCCGGAGCAGGCAGCCGAGCACCTGGCCCATCATAGACCGGAAGTATCGAAAGCAGCTTATTACATAAAAGAAATGAAGGAGAATATGTATGGAAAACAAACCGCAATAGTAGCAGTAACGAGCCCCAGGAAAGCAAGAAGGCTCATTGGAGATGGGTCCATAGACACAGATTGGGGAACGTGGAACATAAGGCTAAGGGTAACGGTGCCAAGGTGCTACCGGTGCTTGGGTTATGGGCACCTGAAAAAGGAGTGCAGAGGCGAGGATGAGACGGACTTATGCATGAAATGCAGAACGTCCGGACACCGCGCAAAAGACTGCAACGGCGCACAGAAATGCGTATCTTGCGGTAACCCAAACCACCGAGCGGGAACAACAAGCTGCCCGGAATTCAGGGAAATTATAAAGCGCAGGTCGGCACCTGGTTGGAGAAGGGGGAGCCCCGATAGCGTTATAAACAATGCATAAGTTAAGAATATTGCAAATAAATGTTGACAGGAGAAAAAACGCCCATGACCTGGCGTTCCTGGCAGCAGGCGAGGAGGGAAGCGACCTAATTATAGTAGGCGAGCCAAACAAGAAATTAGCACAAAGCTACGGATGGGAAACAGACCTAGACTGGGACGTGGCGGTATACTTTAGAAACAAGAACATCAGGGTAAAAGAGGTGGTCAAAGAAAAAGGTTATATCGTCATACGACTGGAGAAGATAGACATCTATGCGTGCTACATATCCCCGAACACTACCTTCGAGAGATTCACTACGTACATAGACAAGTTGATGGAACATGTCAACAAAGGCAAACAAGAATCCATAATTGCAGGGGACTTCAACTCGAAATCCCCGGAATGGGGATCGCCTGTCACAGATCGCAGGGGATATATGCTATCGGAATGGATATACCGTAGCGGTTTGACCGTCATCAACAAAGGAGATAAGCCCACCTTCGTGAGAGGGGAAAGCAACTCATTCATCGACATCACAATGACTACACCGAAACTATCGAAACATCTACACAACTGGAGGGTACTGGACAGGGAGACGCTGAGCACGCATAGGTATATCGCCTTCGACATCGACTACAACACAAAACCGCAACCCACGGTAATCAGAGGAAAAGTAACGATCGACCCGACAAAATTCAAGGAAGTCATAGAGAGAGAAGCAGAAAACTACACAAGGCAGAACGTAAGCCCAACCACGTGCGCCAACATCATCCGAAAGGCCTATGACGAAAGCACATCCCCCAACAGCCCAACAAACCGCAGGACTCAACCCTACTGGTGGGACGCAAGGATAGAGAGCCAGAGGGAGAAATGCCTGAGACTCAGTAGAGCTCACACAAGAAATAGAGCCGACCGCACCGAAGCAGACAGAATCAGTTCAAGAGATGCATATAAAAGAGAAAGAAAGACATTGAAGAAGATGATCAACGAGAACAAACACCGAGAATGGGACAAGATTTGCGAAGAAATAGAGCAGGACATATGGGGAGACGGTTATAAAATTGTAACCAAAAAGTTCAAACACAGTCTGCTACCGTACAGGGTCACCAAAGAAAAAGAGGAAGACATCGTGGACCATCTCTTCCCACAGAGACAAGACAGGTGGGTAACAGGATTAGTACCGGAGGCACCGACGGAGCTCACCCTCGAAGAGCTGAGACACGCAGCAGAGAAAATTAAATCGGGAAGAGCGCCCGGCCCAGACAAGTTACCACCAGAGGCAATAAAGGAGGCAGTTAAGTCCGCCCCAGAATTAGTCCTGAAGACTATGAACGGCCTTGTAGCCGGCCAACTTTTTCCGGAGAAGTGGAAGGTAGCAAAGCTAGTCCTGATACACAAACCAGGAAAACCCATGGACAGCCCCTCGGCATACAGACCACTGTGTCTAATAAACACAATTGCAAAGCTTTATGAACATCTAATCAAAGCCAGGTTAGAAAGCGAGTTAGAGGAAAGGGACGCCCTTCACAAAATGCAATACGGCTTCAGGAAAGGGAGATCGACTATCCTCGCGGTAAAAAAGGTTATAGAGATAATGAAAGAGACAAATAACCATAGGTCAAAAGCAAAACCATGGTGCACCCTGATAGCGGTAGATGTAAAAAACGCCTTTAACTCTGCCCCCTGGGGTCATATAATGACGCGCTTGGAGGAGATGGGCATCTCCCAGTACCTAATCAACGTCATCGGAAATTATTTCACAGAGAGGACCATTCGCACGGACCAGTCAGCAGAAGGGAAAAAAGTAACAGCGGGGATCCCTCAGGGCTCAGTACTGGGGCCGATACTTTGGAACATCTTTTATGACAACGTACTGAGGATCCGGAAAGAAAAGGGGGTAGAAATTATTGGTTTTGCGGACGACCTGGCAGTGGTCGTGTCAAGTGAAGACAAGGTCGGACTCATTCGAAAGACAAATAGGACACTAGAGAGAATAGAGGCCTGGATGACTACGAACCACCTGGAACTGGCACCGGAAAAAACGGAAGCCGTAATCTTAACCGGTCCGAAAGAGAGGGAAGGCATACAGTTCACACTAGGAGGCACTACCATAAAGCCTCAAAAGACCGTAAAGTACCTTGGGATGGTGATGGAAGGAGGAGGGACCTTCAAGGCCCATATCGAGAGAGCTGCCAACAAAGCTAGCGAATGCACCGCAGCGCTCCAGCGCATATTGCCGAATGTAGGCGGGCCCAGCTATCAGAAGAGGAAAGTCCTGAACTCAGTAACTCAGAGCATTATGCTCTATGGAGCCGAGCTATGGCACGAGGCCATGCGGGCCAAGAAATATAGAGATACACTAGAAAAGACGCAAAGAAAAATGTTACTGAGAGTAGCAAGTGGTTACAGGACGATATCCACGGCGGCACTACAAGTGGTAACAGGAATCCCCCCGATAAGCCTATTGGCGCAAGAGAGAGCAAACCTGAGGTTCACCGCGGAAGAGACAAGAGAAAATACGCTGGCCAGAGCCAGAGAAACCACCATAAATAAATGGCAAGAAAGCTGGAACGATAACAGAGAAGTGGGGCAATGGACAAAGAGACTGATCCCGAACCTGGCAGAATGGATGAACTGCACCTTCAGGAGATTAGATTACTTCCTCACGCAGGGACTCACGGGGCATGGCTCATTCGGGAACTACACCTGCCGCATAAAAAAAACGGACACCGATCAATGCTACTACTGCCAAGAAAGAGACACACCGGAACACACTTTATTCGTGTGCCATAGGTGGCTGAGAATCAGGACCGAGACGGAGATAACACTCGAGACGACACTGAGACCAGAGACCATCATAGTGGAGATGCTGAAGAGCGACGTAAAATGGAGGGCAGGCCACAATATGATAAGGGGAATCATGAAAGAGAAGGAACAGGAAGAAAGAGACAGACAAAGATGAACAAAGCACAGTAAACAAGACAAACAACATCTAACACGCCAATAGCATGGGACGAATGCCTGAACAAGGTCTACCCCATACTACTACACGTAGCGAAGAGGGGGGAGTTTTAGTGGCTACACCACTTGCCCGCGGAGCCGGTCCGCGGGTATTCGAAGGTCTTTCTCCCCCCACCAAAAAAAAAAAAAAAAAAAAAAAAAAGGTTCGGTTACATTAGGTTAGTTAGGTTCGGTTACGTTAGGTTAGTTAGGTTAGGTTACATTAGGTTGGTTAGGTTACATTAAGTTAGTTAGGTTCGTTAGTTTGGGTTCATTAGGTTAGTTAGGTTCGGTTACATTAGGTTAGTTAGGTTCGGTTACATTAGGTTAGTTAGGTTCGGTTACATTAGGTTAGTTAGGTTAGGTTACATTAGGTTAGTTAGGTTATATTAGGTTCGGTTACATTAGGTTAGTTAGGTTATATTAGGTTCGGTTACATTAGGTTAGTTGGGTTCGTTTACATTAGGTTAGTTAGGTTCGGTTACATTAGGTTAGTTAGGTTAGGTTACATTAGGTTAGTTAGGTTATATAAGGTTCGGTTACATTAGGTTAGTTAGGTTCGGTTACATTAGGTTAGTTAGGTTAGGTTACATCAAGTTAGTTAGGTTCGGTTACGTTAGGTTAGTTAGGTTCGGTTACGTTAGGTTAGTTAGGTTCGGTTACATTAGGTTAGTTAGGTTCGGTTACATTAGGTTAGTTAGGTTAGGTAACATTAGGTTGATTAGGTTCGGTTGCATTAGGTTAGTTAGGTTCGGTTACATTAGGTTAGTTAGGTTCGGTTACATTAGGTTAGTTAGGTTAGGTTACATTAGGTTGGTTAGGTTAGGTTACATTAAGTTAGTTAGGTTCGTTAGTTTGGGTTCATTAGGTTCGTTAGTTTGGGTTCATTAGGTTAGTTAGGTTCGGTTACATTAGGTTAGTTAGGTTCGGTTCCCCCTGACGGTGTCTCCACCTTGCCGTGGTAGTGGGGCTTGCGTGCCTTTATGATCCCGAGAGCCATGCCGGCGGTAGTGTAGCTACTGGCAGGGTTTCCCTTGCCGGACGGGTCGAGGGGGAAAGGCCAGACAAAGAGGGACACCAACCTGGGGAGTAAACCCCTTCAAAAATCCGCAACCTAAGGTGTCATGCGACCTGTGCCGAGAGGTGGATGGCCAGGCGATACATGGTCTTGAACGGAGCCACCGGGAAAGTGGCGACCTCCCGGTGAAGATAGCCTTAGTAGCGCAAGGGCGCACTACGCTACCGGACAGTGATTTCGACCCGACTCGTGGGACATATATGGAGAATCTAAATAAAACAGTTTACGAATGGAACGAGAGTACAGACCCGACAGTACGTAGGTCATCTCTTGCTAGAACCCCAACGAAGAAAAAGGAAACATCCGAGACAGAAGAAACCTTCGCAACTCCAATGCAAGAGGCAGAGATTGCGAGGGTATCCACATCCTCAGGACCTTACATTGACGAAACGGTGGGCCAAAGCCCAAACCTGGCTTACATCAAAGGAGCAACAGAGCTGAGTGAAGAGGACTTCAACGACGTCTTCGAGGTCTCCGACGATGACACTTCCGAGCGGAAGAAGAAAAGGAAACGCATCGATAAACAAGGATATAGACTGAGTTTTGGGAAGAATGGGGAACGAGACCAGAAGATTGAAGCTCTACACCAGGCCCTGAAGAAGATGTGGGAAAAGACAGAACAACTGTCAAAGATAGTAATGGCAAACAATAATACGAAGGTAGAAATAAAAAAACTGTCCAGGGAGATGACAGCACAAGCAAAAGTACTGTTCAAAAAGGCGGAATTCCTCAACCACTTGGACAAAGAGTGGACAAGAGGAGGAGAGAACAATGAACTGAGGAGCAAAACAGAGACGGGAACACAACTCTGCTACGGAGACCTGGACGAAGAACCAAAGAGGTTCTCCGAAATGGGGACCCAACTGAGCCCCGGAGATCTGGAGAAAGACATAAGGTTAAAAGAAATAGCTGAAGAAAAACTGGTCAGAGAAAACCTACAAAAATTCGAAAGCCTGGACAAACTTCTGGAGGTAATCGACCTAAACTGGCCAGAAGTTGCCTATGGCACCACAAAGGTGAAGCACGGTACACCCTCATTTCAGGAGGTGAAAGGCGACATGGCACTATTTATAGGACCGTCGACATAAATCACTGCCCAAAAATTTGAGGACATAAGGGATAGGTGCCCAGAGATATCAAACCTCTCAGAAGGTGCCCTGACCGAAGGCAAAGTGGAGTATATCCAAAAGAAGACGGCGACGACAAGTAGCCTAGGTGAACACTCAGAGAACACCATTACGACATACATCGTACCTTTCAACAGCCAAGAGAGTGATACAAAAACGCGACGCAGTAGAATGTTCGAGGCACTATGCTCGCTGAGGGAAGAAATGGTACGACACGAGAAGAAACACATCACTATGTGGGGAATGGACCAGATAAAAGACAGCGACGAACTACGAAAATGCAGCGAGTACGTCTTTAATAAAGACATGGAGATACTCCTTCTGACCCCAGACACAATCAAGGCGAGGGCAGGAACCAGAGAAAGCAGGCCGCCAAAAGATGACAAAGTTATCATAAAGGCAAACGGAACATCATATGCCGACCTCCCGAGATCTGTAAAGAATAATGTAGACATTAAGGAAATAGGGGTCACAATCAAACAGCTGAAGAAGACTGCCAAGGGAGACCTACTACTTGAGGTAGAGGGCGGCAGAAATAAAGCGGAGCTACTAAAAGACGCGATAAGGGCGAAGGATGAGAACTGCAGGGTGGATATACACAAGAGTGAAACCCTTATGCACCTCACCGGTATAGACGCAGATCTCACTCCAGAGCAGGCAGCCGAGCACCTGGCCCATCATAGACCGGAAGTATCGAAAGCAGCTTATTACATAAAAGAAATGAAGGAGAATATGTATGGAAAACAAACCGCAATAGTAGCAGTAACGAGCCCCAGGGAAGCAAGAAGGCTCATTGGAGATGGGTCCATAGACACAGATTGGGGAACGTGGAACATAAGGCTAAGGGTAACGGTGCCAAGGTGCTACCGGTGCTTGGGTTATGGGCACCTGAAAAAGGAGTGCAGAGGCGAGGATAAGACGGACTTATGCATGAAATGCGGAACGTCCGGACACCGCGCAAAAGACTGCAACGGCGCACAGAAATGCGTATCTTGCGGAAACCCAAACCACCGAGCGGGAACAACAAGCTGCCCGAAATTCAGGGAAATTATTAAGCGCAGGTCGGCACCTGGTTGGAGAAGGGGGAGCTCCGATGGCGTTATAAACAATGCATAAGTTAAGAATATTGCAAATAAATGTTGACAGGAGAAAAAACGCCCATGACCTGGCGTTCCTGGCAGCAGGCGAGGAGGGAAGCGACCTAATTATAGTAGGCGAGCCAAACAAGAAACTAGCACAAAGCTACGGATGGGAAACAGACCTAGACTGGGACGTGGCGGTATACTTTAGAAACAAGAACATCAGGGTAAAAGAGGTGGTCAAAGAAAAAGGTTATATCGTCATACGACTGGAGAAGATAGACATCTATGCGTGCTACATATCCCCGAACACTACCTTCGAGAGATTCACTACGTACATAGACAAGTTGATGGAACATGTCAACAAAGGCAAACAAGAATCCATAATTGCAGGGGACTTCAACTCGAAATCCCCGGAATGGGGATCGCCTGTCACAGATCGCAGGGGATATATGCTATCGGAATGGATATACCGTAGCGGTTTGACCGTCATCAACAAAGGAGATAAGCCCACCTTCGTGAGAGGGGAAAGCAACTCATTCATCGACATCACAATGACTACACCGAAACTATCGAAACATCTATACAACTGGAGGGTACTGGACAGGGAGACGCAGAGCACGCATAGGTATATCGCCTTCGACATCGACTACAACACAAAACCGCAACCCACGGTAATCAGAGGAAAAGTAACGATCGACCCGACAAAATTCAAGGAAGTCATAGAGAGAGAAGCAGAAAACTACACAAGGCAGAACGTAAGCCCAACCACGTGCGCCAACATCATCCGAAAGGCCTATGACGAAAGCACATCCCCCAACAGCCCAACAAACCGCAGGACTCAACCCTACTGGTGGGACGCAAGGATAGAGAGCCAGAGGGAGAAATGCCTGAGACTCAGTAGAGCTCACACAAGAAATAGAGCCGACCGCACCGAAGCAGACAGAATCAGTTCAAGAGATGCATATAAAAGAGAAAGAAAGACATTGAAGAAGATGATCAACGAGAACAAACACCGAGAATGGGACAAGATTTGCGAAGAAATAGAGCAGGACTTATGGGGAGACGGTTATAAAATTGTAACCAAAAAGTTCAAACACAGTCTGCTACCGTACAGGGTCACCAAAGAAAAAGAGGAAGACATCGTGGACCATCTCTTTCCACAGAGACAAGACAGGTGGGTAACAGGATTAGTACCAGAGGCACCGACGGAGTTCACCCTCGAAGAGCTGAGACACGCAGCAGAGAAAATTAAATCGGGAAGAGCGCCCGGCCCAGACAAGTTACCACCAGAGGCAATAAAGGAGGCAGTTAAGTCCGCCCCAGAATTAGTCCTGAAGACTATGAACGGCCTTGTAGCCGGCCAACTTTTTCCGGAGAAGTGGAAGGTAGCAAAGCTAGTCCTGATACACAAACCAGGAAAACCCATGGACAGCCCCTCGGCATACAGACCACTGTGTCTAATAAACACAATTGCAAAGCTTTATGAACATCTAATCAAAGCCAGGTTGGAAAGCGAGTTAAAGGAAAGGGACGCCCTTCACAAAATGCAATACGGCTTCAGGAAAGGGAGATCGACTATCCACGCGGTAAAAAAGGTTATAGAGATAATGAAAGAGACAAATAACCATAGGTCAAAAGCAAAACCATGGTGCACCCTGATAGCGGTAGATGTAAAAAACGCCTTTAACTCTGCCCCCTGGGGTCATATAATGACGCGCTTGGAGGAGATAGGCATCTCCCAGTACCTAATCAACGTCATCGGAAATTATTTCACAGAGAGGACCATTCGCACGGACCAGTCAGCAGAAGGGAAAAAAGTAACAGCGGGGATCCCTCAGGGCTCAGTACTGGGGCCGACACTTTGGAACATCTTTTATGACAACGTACTGAGGATCCGGAAGGAAAAGGGGGTAGAAATTATTGGTTTTGCGGACGACCTGGCAGTGGTCGTGTCAAGTGAAGACAAGGTCGGACTCATTCGAAAGACAAATAGGACACTAAAGAGAATAGAGGCCTGGATGACTACGAACCACCTGGAACTGGCACCGGAAAAAACGGAAGCCGTAATCTTAACCGGTCCGAAAGAGAGGGAAGGCATACAGTTCACACTAGGAGGCACTACCATAAAGCCTCAAAAGACCGTAAAGTATCTTGGGATGGTGATGGAAGGAGGAGGGACCTTCAAGGCCCATATCGAGAGAGCTACCAACAAAGCTAGCGAACGCACCGCAGCGCTCCAGCGCATATTGCCGAATGTAGGCGGGCCCAGCTATCAGAAGAGGAAAGTCCTGAACTCAGTAACTCAGAGCATTATGCTCTATGGAGCCGAGCTATGGCACGAGGCCATGCGGGCCAAGAAATATAGAGATACACTAGAAAAGACGCAAAGAAAAATGTTACTGAGAGTAGCAAGTGGTTACAGGACGATATCCACGGCGGCACTACAAGTGGTAACAGGAATCCCCCCGATAAGCCTATTGGCGCAAGAGAGAGCAAACCTGAGGTTCACCGCGGAAGAGACAAGAGAAAATACGCTGGCCAGAGCCAGAGAAACCACCATAAATAAATGGCAAGAAATCTGGAACGATAACAGAGAAGTGGGGCAATGGACAAAGAGACTGATCCCGAACCTGGCAGAATGGATGAACTGCACCTTCAGGAGATTAGATTACTTCCTCACGCAGGGACTCACGGGGCATGGCTCATTCGGGAACTACACCTGCCGCATAAAAAAAACGGACACCGATCAATGCTACTACTGCCAAGAAAGAGACACACCGGAACACACTTTATTCGTGTGCCATAGGTGGCTGAGAATCAGGACCGAGACGGAGATAACACTCGAGACGACACTGAGACCAGAGACCATCATAGTGGAGATGCTGAAGAGCGACGTAAAATGGAGGGCAGGCCACAATATGATAAGGGGAATCATGAAAGAGAAGGAACAGATTGAAAGAGACAGACAAAGATGAACAAAGCACAGTAAACAGGACAAACAATATCTAACACGCCAATAGCATGGGACGAATGCCTGAACAAGGTCTACCCCATACTACTACACGTAGCGAAGAGGGGGGAGCTTTAGTGGCTACACCACTTGCCCGCGGAGCCGGTCCGCGGGTATTCGAAGGTCTTTCTCCCCCCACAAAAAAAAAAAAAAAAAAAGTTAGGTTCGGTTACATTAGTTTAGTTAGGTTAGGTTACATTAGGTTAGTTAGGTTATATTAGGTTCGGTTACATTAGGTTAGTTGGGTTCGGTTACATTAGGTAAGTTATGTTAGGTTACATTAGGTTAGTTAGGTTTTTGGACGAAAGGAAACGGGCACACCGAGGAAGAGGAAATAGAAGAGAAAACACAGTGAGAGAAAAGCTGACGACAAGAGAGCGATGGCAGGAAAGATGGACCGAACTACAAACGGTAGCCCAGTGGACAAAGCGTCTGATACCACACATTGAACCATGGGTTAGCTGCAAATTCGGAAGCCCAAATTATTATATCACGCAATTCCTGACAGGACACGGCTCCTGCCGGGCGTACACCAAAAGGATCGGAAAAACGGAAGATGACCATTGCATCTATTGCGGACAAACAGATACCACGGAACACACGATCCTAGCCTGCCCTAGATGGAATGACAAGAAAATAGCCCTTGAACATGCAGTAGGAACCCATAAATGCGGATAGTATAGTGGAGCAGATGATGCGGAACGCTAGCACATGGACCAAAATTGCCAAGTATATTAGTACAATCATGAAAAAGAAAGAAGAGGAAGAGAAACTACATAGAACAGGACAACTCTGAGAAACAGATAAAAGGAAACAAAAATGCCGCTCGCTCCGATGCTATGTCTTAACGACGATTCCGGAGGCGAGAGAGGGCAGGGGGTTGGTTTTAGCCGGTAGGAGTCCGGCACTGCTGTTTCATCGAAACAGCGTCCATGAGGATTTCCACCCCTTTAAAAAAAAAAAAAAAAGTTGGTTAGGTTAGGTTACATTAGGTTAGTTAGGTTCGGTTACATTAGGTTAGTTAGGTTCGGTTACATTAGGTTAGTTGGGTTAGGTTACATTAGGACAGTTAGGTTATATTAGGTTCGGTTACATTAGGTTAGTTAGGTTCGGTTACATTAGGTTAGTTAGGTTCGGTTACATTAGGTTAGTTAGGTTAGGTTACATTAGGACAGTTAGGTTATATTAGGTTCGGTTACATTAGGTTAGTTAGGTTCGGTTATATTAGGTTAGGTTACATTAGGTTAGTTAGGTTCGGTTACATTAGGTTAGTTAGGTTAGGTTACATAAGGACAGTTAGGTTATATTAGGTTCGGTTACATTAGGTTAGTTAGGTTCGGTTACATTAGGTTAGTTAGGTTAGGTTACATTAGGTTAGTTAGGTTAGGTTATATTAGGTTAGTTAGGTTCTCCCATAGTTATACTCCTACTCTCCTGCCCCTTGAGCTCGATGGTTCTTCCACTGAAGTAATTCTCCACTATACTCACCAGGTACCCGCTGATACCTAAGTCTCTCAACCTTTTTATTATGAGACTCCATTTGGCCGTGTTAAAGGCGTTTTTTATATCGAGTGTAATGAGCACGCACCACTTTTTATTGGACCTACCTACCGCTTGCGTTATCCAGAGGACAGCCTGGGTGGTCGATCTGCCTTTACGAAATCCGAACTGAGTGTTTGAAAATCCCTCTTTTGCATCAATCTCTTCTATAAGCCTTGTTCTTATCAGCAGTTCATACAACTTTCCCAGAGTATCTAGTAGGCATATTGGCCTGTAAGAAGACGCACTTTCCATATTGTCGGATTTTCCTTTCGGAATAAGTACCACCCGTGCACGTTTCCACTGCGGAGGGAATCGATGAAATATCAGAAAATTGTTCATTAGGTCAAGTATCACATTTGGAGCGACTCTCACAGCTTCCTTTATTGTTTCCGGGTATATTCCATCTATACCCGCAGCCTTTCCCGTTTTGAGATTATCGCAGGCTAGTACCAATTCCCCCATTGTAAAAGGCGTCACGTCTTCTCTCACCTCCCTCTTATTCCACATGTCTGGTTCAGTGGGAAATAGCTCCGACAGGATTTCTAGCTTTCTCTCTACGCTGATATTGTAGGGTGTCGCTTGTACTCCTAAGCTTTTTATGGCAAGTCTATAGCCTTGACCCCAAATATCGTTTTCCAGCTGTGAGCATAGTTCTTTCCATAGCTCTTTTTTTGATGTCTTTATAAGAGACTTGAGTTCCTTTCTTAGGCGCTTGTGTTCCTGTGAAAGGGCGTTGGTGTCATCAACTCCGTCCCTTCCTGCCCTCGTGAGCCTTCGTCTCACCCCGTTGCATTGCTTCCTTTTTTCTGCGATGTCAGCGTTCCACCAGTACGGTAGCTCTCTGTCATTGGTCATTGTACCCAACTTACTGTTTTCTTGTGCCTTCTTTAGGATGTGAGAGATTTTTTTGATTTCTAAGCTGTTTCCTCCGGCCAGATCTTTCCTAATGAATTCTCCCATTTTATTTTTATCATATTTTTCTCTCGTTCTTCCCCTTTTAGGCATTTTTCTTGTGTTACATTTCGTGATGTCAAAAAATATATGACTATGCAGACTCATCGACTCGTCATTAGAGACATGCCAGTTCTCTATGTCTTTTGCTATCTTAGCTGTTGCTATGGTTACGTCTATGTATGATTTGCTATCCCCTCTAATAAAAGTAGGAGTACTTCCTAGGTTCATCACTACCAGGTCTAGGGATGCTATCCATTCAACCATGTACCCCCCTCTATGGTCCTCTGTTGGAGAGCTCCATGCTGGCGATTTTGCATTGAAATCGCCGAGTATGATAGCTTCTCGTTTCTGAGTTCTGACATCTGTCATGATGTTATCAATATCGTTTTTAAATATGTCCATAGTAACATTTGGGGAAATGTAACAGCAGTATATATTGAGATTCTCCATGTTGAGCCGTACAGCTCTGTCAAATTTAGTAACACTTCTAATGCCAACATTTTTGTTACGACAAAATATTCCTACGTCTTTTCGGTTATCCGATATCCATGCGGATGAACTGGTGAGTGTCTTATTCGGCTCGCTTATGAGGAGTAAGTCGATATTTTTTTTTGGTTGCTACCGCAAACGCCAGATCATGTGCCGCCCGTGCTCTCCCTAAATTTGCCTGCAATACCCTGACCTTGTTCTTATGCTTTATGTTGTTGAATGTGCTACTTCTGCCTGACACTAAGCCTCCTCCTTCTGTTCGCTTCATCAATCTTGTCTTTTATGAGTGCCCTGAAAACTGGGCATTTTGTTTGGTCATTTCTGTGGCCTGCGCTCTTGCATGTGAGACAGTAAGGCTCCTCCTTACAGTCCTTCTCCTTATGGGGTCCTCCGCCACAGTTTCTGCAAGCTTCTGCTTTATCTTCGCCTTGACACTCCTTAGTGTCATGTCCATATTGGAGGCATTTGTAGCATCTCCTGATAGGTACGCGCTCCCTCAGTCGGCAGTCTATCCAGCCGATTTTAACCCTTCCTCGATTAATCAGTTTATTTGCAAGGTCCCTGCCCTGCACCGATATAGTCGCGGCCTGACCTCCTCTTTGATTCGCTCTCAGTGACTTTACTTGAATTAGCCTCTCATTTGCAGGGCCGACTACCTTTGTAATTGCCCTTAGAATATCATTTGATTCTGTTGCTGCATCTATGTCGTTTATGTGGATAACCGTTTCTTGCTTGTGGACTCTGATCTCCGAGACGTTGACATTCTTTTTAATCTCCTCCTTGAGAATATTTGCCTTTCCGTTTCCTTCGAGTTCAAACATTAAATCCCCGTTCTTAGTCTTTTTAATGTTTTTAATGTTGATGCCCATGCGATCTACGTCCACATTTTTCTTAACGTCCTTTAGTAAGTCGGCGTACGTTCTATCTCCGCTCTTGACAACAATTCTCTCTAGCCCGGGGCTAAAAGTCTTCCATATTGGTTGTTTATGGAAGGCGCCCATTAGGGTAATTTCCACTTTCGTGCTTCGAAAGACATATTCTAGGAGTTTTCTCAGGTTGTCATTGTCCTGCAGACTGCCATTTACGATAATTTGTATTTTGTCAGTGGGATGTATTTCCATAGCATTTTTCAGGCTTCGCATTTGCTCATACAGTCGCATGTTTTCGTCTCCTCCTTCCGCGGCATTTTCCCAAGGCACTACGTATAAAGCTTGTGTCTTTTCCGTCTCATCTTTGTTTCGACTGATACTCTTTGTGGAAGTGACGACGAAATCTACTTGACCGTCATTCTCTCTCACTATCCTTGGAAGCTCAGGAAATTTGAACTCCAAGGCGCCAATCATCTTCTCCGGTTCTACATTTCGAGGGTCTACAATTATTGCAATGTCCCCTTCTTTGTTCAGAGACGAGACGTCTGTTTCCCCTATCTTCACGTTTTTATACGTTTCTTCTGGCCATGGCTCATTTAGTACTCCTGCGATTTCTTGGAATCCTTTATCCTCCTCGAGTGCACCATTTATTTTAGCCAATCTAGTGTTTTCAACTGATTCCAGTTCCTCCTCCAGGGTTTTCTCGTCTACCTGGGTCGCCATCTCTTTTGTCTCCTTAATGTACTTTGTTTTGTCTCGAGGATCCTCGTTTTCAGGTTGGACTTTTCGCAGGGGGTCCATTGCCTCCTCTAGCCACGTCTTGAGCTCCTGCCCGTTCAGTTCGGCTGCGCACATAGTCATGCTTCTGCTGATTTCCAGCAATTCCTTTTTTGGTTTGTACGCCGTATTTACCGCCTCGCTCAAGGTCTTTATTTGTTTAAGAATCCGATCTAAAGTCCTCTTAAATGCCATTGCTCTGCTATTGCACTTCTTCCCTTTTTTTTTGTCTCTTCCTATTTTTTCTGGAGAACTTTCCATTGTCTTCCTCTTGCATCCCTGCTCCCCTTCTGGGTTGTCTGCCTTTCTTGAGGCATTCTCCACCAGTTCCCCGGTTGGATCAGACAGCTGTCTGTCACTCTCTCCTGCTGTTATATTCAGTTCCGAGAAAAACACCTCGTCATTCTCTGTATTCAGTATCGGTGGGGACCTGACCACCGAACCTCTCCTTTCAAAAGGATTCATATCGGGCTCCTCTCCTTTTTCTGACCGTTCAGTCGTTGTTTGTATATGTGTTTGAATATTTATATCTCCCATTCTGTTCCCACGAGTTGGGACGAAGAGATGGTCCGGCGAGGCAGTGCGCCCATACCTCGCTAAAGCTTCTTACACCGGGAGGTCGCCGTGTTCCCGGTGGCTCCGTTTGCGACCATATAACGCCTGGCCATTCACCCCTCGGCACGGGTCGCATGACACCTTGGGTTGCGGATTTTTGAGAGGGTTTACTCCCTTTTGTTGGTATCTCTCTTTGTCTGGCCTTTCCCCCTCGACCCGTCCGGCAAGGGAGACCCTGCCGGTAGCTACGCTACCGCCGGCATGGCTCTCGGGATCATATAGGCACGCAAGCCCCACTACCACATCAAGGTGAAGATACCGTCAGTGAGGGCTCTATCTTGGGGCCAACCCTGTGGAACATTCTATATGATAGCATTTTGAGAATTAACCTCCAGGAAAACTGCAGAACCATTGCATACGCAGATGACCTGGCCTTATTAGTGGAAGCGGACAACGCGGAAAGCCTGTGCTATGCGGCGGATATGTCGCTAATGGCAATACAGGGGTGGATGGGGAGAAATCACCTCAGCTTAGCACCCCAGAAGACGGAAGCAGTAATCGTCAAGGGCCCTAGAGATAGAAGAGGGGTTACATTCCAAATTGAGGACACCCTGGTTGTCCCTCAGAGGCATATAAAATACCTAGGAATTTGGCTCGACCACAAACTGTCCTATACAGAGCACATTCGGAGGATAACAAAAAAAGCAGAAGAAAGGGTAGTCGCATTATCAAAGATAATGCCTAACATAGGAGGCCCATCTTCATACAAAAGACAGGTGCTAGGAGGTGTTGCCCAGTCAATAGTCTTATACGGAGCCCCGATATGGTCCAAAGTTCTGCAAATGAACAGATACAGGAATATGCTGGAGGCGGTTCAGAGGAAAACATTATTGAGGGTGATCTCTGCATATAGGACCACGTCGACTAAGGCACTCCAGGTGATTGCCGGAGTGGTTCCCATAGACCTGCAGGTCGCGGAGAGAGTAGAGACCTATGGGGTAGAGAGACAATCAGAGGACGAGGCAAAGAGGAGAGCAAGAGCCAGATCCATTGAAAGATGGCAACAGAGATGGACCGACACAAGAGATGTAGCCAACTGGACCAAGGAACTCATTCCTGATATAAAAAGATGGGTGGAGTGTAAGCACAGACGGACGGAGTACTTTTTAACTCAATTCCTGACGGGCCATGGCTCGTTTCGAACCTACACACACCGAATCGGGAAAGCAATCGACGAGATATGTCTCTACTGTGGCGAAGTGGATACTCCTGCGCATACGATATTCGTCTGTGACAGGTGGTTGCGAGAAAGGCAACAGTTCAGTTCAAGCTATGGGGGAAACCTTGGAGTGGAAAACGTTATAGATGAAATGACCAGCAGCGAAAAGAAGTGGGAGAAAATACATAAGTTCATCAAGAACACAATGAGGATGAAGGAGGGGGAAGAACGCCAGCTAAGACAACCGTAGTGAAATAAGGACAAAAAGGACTAGATGGAGAAAGAAAGTCTGCCCGGTGTCCTGATGTATGTCTGACGACGATTCCAGGACACCATGCGTGGCGAAAAGGGGGAGTTTTAGGTGGTAGGTTAGCAACGAGGTAGTGCTAGAATCCACCATGCCTACGTGTACGGTCACGGAAGGTATCTTTCGAAGATTTCTCCCCCCCCCCCCAAAAAAAAAAAAAAAAGGTTAGTTAGGTTCGGTTGCATTAGGTTAGTTAGGTTAGGTTCTAGAGACTTGGACACACGCACCGCCTCAATAAAAAAGGTGTTTGTGTCAGGGTGGGGGGCAACCCCCACCTTTCTCAGGCTGATGTGATGCGAAGACAATAGCCTCTCCATCGGCAAGATCGTTGGGTGCCTACTCGTTGGCGGACCTGTCTCTTACAGAACTCAACGGATCTAGAGGGGAAATCCTCGATAAAAAACCTCCGGGAGAAACACATCTGGTGTGCAGGGTTTGGCGAACTCTGGGATTTCTCCAGCCTATCTTAACTTTCTTCAACTGGTCTTGGGTAAGATAACTTCTCTCCTGTCCTATCGGCCATCCTCGGCCAACTCTTGTTCTTTTCCGACCCCGATGCTATTAGGGCATCTGAGGGCTAGGGGTCACTCCTTTTCTTACTACTAAGGCATAGGGGAGGCGGCTATGTCTTCTTATCTACCAGTCCCTTACGGCTCCAAGTCCCAAGTCGGGGCTCTGGAGACGACGGGGGCTACCGCGTCCCCCAATCCTAAGGTGTAGCACCATCGCGCTGAAGGGATGCATGGCACAGGGGTGACAAAGTGTGTCGCGAGCGATGCCTGCCGGACCGGGCAACCCGGCGGGGAAGATGCCTTACCCCTGCACGCGGGGCTCTGCATGGGCGGACATAATTTCCCTAGCTACTCGTGGAAACAGAAATGAATCCATTTAAAAATAAAAATGAAGAACCGGCCGCAGAGACAGCCTCAGAGAAGGAGGAAAGAGAGCGTTTCGAGAGGGAAATGGAGGAAAAGCAGAAGGAGAAAGCGTTCACGGTGTTGAGATCTCCGGATACACGAAAAATCTCTACGACAGCAAACGAAGACTTAAAGGACAAGAAAGATAATGACGAGGTATTCAAAACGCCAAGACAGAGTATGTCGACACTTTCGCCACCAGCATTCCCAGGGGAGGGGTATATGGACGAGGAGATTCACAGTAGCCCGATCTACGATCTGACAGCGACAGATGGAGAGACAGGCGATGAGGACCTGGATAACCCAAAGAAGAGGAGGAGGAAGGCTACCCCCACAAAGAGAAAAACAAAAGCAAAGCTTGATGAGAAAACCCAGGAATTCACCGAACTCCAACAGACGGTGGACAACGTTGTAGAAATGGCCTTGCAGATGATGGACCTCGTAAAAGCTAACACCAACACGAAGGTGGAAATAAAAAAGCTGACTAAAAGTATCAGCAGAGAGACAGGAATCCTGAAGAGGAGAACAAACTTTCTTACCCGGGTACAGGAGGACCTGAGGGAGGTGAACGAAGACATAAATAGAGAAGAGACTCGAAAGGTGAATAATTCAGAGATAGAAAAGACCATAAAAGGAAAGCAGGAGGCAGAGGAGAAAGCGGAAAGAGCCCTTACACGAATCGGGGAAATGGAAAAGACCATAGAGGTATTAGAGGAGCAGTTGCGTACAGCAGAGAAGAAATCAAAGGAAAAGAACTCGAACAGCAGCAGCAACGAAGCAACCGGCCAGGGACAGCAACAGACGGGAGCATGCACGTGCCATTGCACATGCGAAGCATCGAGGCTGAGCTCCCCTGAGAGCCTGAGGGCAACGAAGGAGTATGACGCCTTTGAGAAAATTCAGGGGTTACAGTGGGATGATTCAGTGTACACCAACACAGCGGTCGCTGTGAAGGTGGTTATTGTTGAGCCTCACGACCCAGAAATGAATGCCAGTATACAGAAACTGTATAAAGACAAGTTTCCGGAGCTCCCTCAATTGGAGAGAGGCTTTGACGTGATTGAACAGATCACCAAAGTGAGCTACCTCCCGAAAAAAGATCGTCAAAATATCTTTTGACGGGACCCCACGAGGCCTCTGGAACAAACTGACGCAGCTCAAGGACGAAACCAGTAGGGACAACAGGGTCCACTTGCACCATATCAAGAAAATGAGCGTCGGGGCATTTCAAAGAATGATAGAATCTATCTTCCATGGAAGCGGAACCAGAGTTGATATATATATATATATATACGGCTGCAAGGCAGCAGATAAACAACCGGGAAACAACTAGTGATACAACCAGAGCGGGGTCGGAAAGAGAGAGGACGACATATGGAGTACTGGTTTCCAAAGGGAACATGACCTACAGGGAGGTGCTCAACCAGGTCAAAAAGGCAATGAGTGGCAACGAGGTCACTCGGAACATAAGAGAGGTGAGAAGCACCAAGGAAGGGAAGCTGTTGCTCACCCTGGATAAAGACCGAGGTGCGCTGGAAGAGGTTAAAAGCGCCCTAAGTAAAGAAGGCGATATGAAGATTACTAGCCTGGGGGAAGACAGAGGGATGGAAAACGTTCATATAAGGGGGATGCTCTGCGACACCACCAAAGAGGAGATAGCCGAGGCGGTGAAGGGGACCGTGGGATCCTGGGAAGAGGAGTGGGGGATCAGTGAAACCGGACCATTAGAGAACGACATGGTAGCAGCAACTCTGAAGGTACCCAAGAAGGTTGCAGATATGCTGATAGACAAGAGGTACATTAAAGTGGGACTGGCAAGGTGCAAGCTAGAAATGCGCTATAAGGTGCCAAACTGTGGAAGGTGTTGGAGCTACGAACACAAAACAGAAAATTGTAGAAGAGAAGACAGAGCAAGAAATTGCTATAAATGTGGTAAAGAAGGTCACAATGCAGCCACATGTGACGGTGAGATGTACTGCCCAGTGTGCAGGGAAGGAGGACATAAGCTAGGATCCATGGGATGCCCAGCCTCCAGAGCAGCCTTGAGAAGAACAAGGCAGAAGCACAACCAAGGCAAAAAACCAAGGTATACCAGAGAGCAAGGACAAGGGGGAGGAAACTTCTCGCTGGGGGAAGCAGTGGACAAGGCCGTCAGAGACATAGAGGCAGAGGCGGCGGCACTCAAAGAAGAGGAACAGCGGGCAATGGCGGCGCTGAATGAAATTATGGGAAAAAACGGTGAGAACAAAGGAGATGAAGAAGCAGCAGTGGGAGTCCATACGGAAGTCCCACCGGAAGTCTCTCCGGAGCAGGCCTAACCATTATTCAAATAAATGTAGACAGGCGGAAAGGGGCACATGATCTCCTCGCTAAAATGGCATGTGAGCATAAAGCAGATATATTACTTGTACAGGAACCGAATAAGAACCATGTACAAAGGAACACAGCATGGATTAAGGACCAGAATATAGACACAGCCATCCTATGCAACAACAGAAACTGTGGTATTGAGGGCCATACAAGCGGAGCAGGCTTCATATGCCTGGACTTCGCAGATTGGTCGTTATATAACTGTTATATATCACCAAATATAACATTGCAACAGTATAAGAACTACATCGATACAATAATGCAGCACGCCAGATCTAAGCAGAACTTCACTCTTGCAGGCGACTTCAATGCAAAATCCAACCTCTGGAATGCAGCCGTCACGGACGCCCGTGGAGAATATCTGACGGAATGGATGAATACGCTGAATATGGTGATACACAATGAGGGAACAACGCCCACATTCGTCAGAGGCAACCAAGTGTCTTGTATTGACCTCACCCTCTCCTCACAGGGGATGGCGACCAAAGTGTCTGGTTGGAAAGTGTCTACGGAGGAGAGCATGAGCCTGCACAGACCTATAATCTACTACATCAACGTAAGCGGCAGACAACGTAAAGCTGTCTGGCATCCAGCAAGACACCTGAATAAAGCCGACTTTAAGGCGGCGCTGGAACTGACAGAAGGTTATATCCGGGATCTTGATACACTTAGCAACAACGTTAGAAACGCCCAAGAGATAGCAGTAGATAAAGACAGGTGTGGTAGGGACATAAGACAGCCGATTTGGTGGAACGAGGAGATTGCCGCTCTGAGGGCAAGATGCAACAACTGCAGAAGAAACATGAGCCGAGCTCGGGGTAGACAACACCAACCTGAGGACATGGTGCAATCAGAAAATGATTATAAGGGTAACAGAAGAGAGTTACGCAGGGCTATAAAGGCAGCTCAGAAGGAGCAATGGAATCTCCTCTGCGATCAGCTGGAGGAAGATCCCTGGGGTCAGGGATATAAGATGGTTGTAGGGGGGCTGAAGCAGGTCCGAACCCCGTATGCACTGGACCAAGAAAACAGTGTCGAAATTATAGGAGAGTTATTCCCAACGTATGGAATGGTTGAGGCAGACATACAGGCTATACCAGAACCCCCACCCCCACCTTTTATCCTAGAAGAGCTCTTTAAGGCCGCTGACAGGCTGAAGCCCAAAAAGGCACCAGGCCCGGACGGCATAATTCCAGAGGCGGTGAAACTGGCGGTTAGTATTTGCCCAAACAGGATACTGGCAATTCTAAACGAGATGCTCCTTGAAGGAAACTTCCCGAACGCATGGAAAAAGGCCAATGTAGTCCTCATCCCAAAAGGACAAATAGCAGAGGTAATAAAATACCGACCTATATGCCTACTGGACGGATTCGGTAAACTGTTTGAATATATGGTCAAAAGCAGACTGGAGATGGAGTTGGAACAAAAAGGAGGCATCTCTGCGACGCAGTTTGGCTTTAGAGCCAACAGATCCACCATGTCGGCAATAGAGCAGGTAATACGGAGATCCACACAAGGTAACATGACCTGGGGAGCAGTTATACTCATGGATGTCGAGAACGCGTTCAATACCGCGAAATGGCATCTGATCCTGAACAGACTGACAAATATGGGGATAAGCAGCTACCTACGGGTTCTTATGAAGTCGTACCTATCTGACAGAACCCTCCACAAAGGAGATCATTCGCAGGAGATGTCGCAGGGGGTTCCACAGGGCTCAGTTCTTGGGCCAATGTTATGGAACCTCCTGTATGATGGAGTATTGACACTGGAGCTGCCGGATGGATGTGACACAGTGGCATACGCCGATGACCTAGCGGTCATAGTCAGAGCCAGAATTAAACAGGGCCTGACGGGAAGAACAAACGCATCGATGGAACGTATAAGCCGGTGGATGAATGGGAATGGGCTGAAACTTGCGCCACATAAGACTGAGGCGATAATCCTAAAGGGCCCAAGAAAGATAGACGACGTATCATTCCAGCTGGAGGGTATCCAGGTCATGCACAGTATATACTTCAAATATTTGGGCGTCCACCTAGACGACAAGCTTATATGGAACCAGCACATTAGGAAAACGTGCGAAAAAGCTGACAGGCAAACGGCTGCGTTGATCAAAATATTGCCGAACATACGGGGACCAGGAACTGAAAAAAGGAGGGTGTTATACGGGGTTGTGCAATCCGTACTTCTGTACGCGGCCCCGGTGTGGGGTGGGGTGATGCGAGTACAGAGGTACAGAACAATGATAAACTCCACACAAAGGAGGATGCTACTACGAGTTGCGATGGCGTATAGGACGATCTCAGCAGAAGCGGTAAACGTGATCACGGCGACTCCTCCTATTGACCTCCTGATAGAGGAGCGCATTAGACTCGCCACTAGGCCCACCGTGGATGAGAACTGCAAGAAAGAAGAGAGACAGGTGACTCTGGTAAAATGGCAACAAAGATGGCAAAACAATACAAGTAAAGCACAATGGACAAAACGTCTAATCCCAAGCATACTCAACTGGGTAAAATGCGACTTCCAAAAAACAAACTACTACATAAGCCAAGCACTCAGCGGACATGGATCCTTTAAATCTTATACACTAAAGATAGGAAAGACACGAGACAGCCCAGAGACAAACGACAACCCTGAGCATACGATATTCGTATGCCCCAGGTGGGGCAGGGAAAGGAATGAAATAGAGATGGAACTAGGAGAACTGAACCCGAACAACTTAGTAGACAGCCCCAACAAATGGAACAAAGGTGCACAATACTTGGAGAATATAATGAAGCAAAAAGAAAATGAGGAGAGGAGGTTTCAAGCAATAGATAGGGTGTGATGACCAAACGACGAGATGGAGAAGAAATATGCCGCTTGTACCTGATGAAATGTTCTTACGAACAGTGCCGGGTACGAGAGAGGGCAAAGGGTGGTTTTAGTCAGTAAAAGTCTGACACCACTGATACGCGATTGACACCAAGCGATCAGTGTCCTATGAGGATTTCCACCCTACCAAAAAAAAAAGTTAGGTTAGGTTACATTAGGTTATATTAGGTTCGTTTACATTAGGTTAGTTGGGTTCGGTTACATTGGGTTAGTCACGTTAGGTTACATTAGGTTAGGTTACATAAGATTAGGATAGTTAGGTTAAGTTACATTAGGTTAGTTAAGTTAGGACCTGACCTAACCTAACTTTTCATTTGACCTTTGCGAACTCTGATAGTCACGCCAATCGACTCAACGAGTTACGTCTAAAAACGTATTCGGTCGCCCACTAGCGAGGGCCGTTAAAACGAATTTTCATCTAAAATTTAGTGAGTTATACAGAATATATGGTAAAATATAAAATATTTGGTGTTTCTCAGCAAATATAAGACAAATTCTACCTTCTTCTCTTTCCGGATATTGAACTCCCTTCAAAAGATAGGAATAATTCGTCCTTTTTTGCATTATAGATCTATCAAAAGACACACGATATACTCACCAAGTCTCATTAGCACATTATTTCACCTTTATTAAGATATTTCAGCCAATTTCCCGCATTTTCATAAAAAGATAGAAAAATTGTCTGGAAGATTTCAGCTGCTTGAAAACAGCTGTTCCGCGCACGCAAAAAATGACGAATTATCCCTATCTTTTGAAGGGAGTTTAATATCCGGAAAGAGAAACGAACGCAATATTTCAAATACAGATCCGTCATCAACAGTACAAAAAGGTGAATATATTAATATATTTCGAACCATATTATACATAATGAATGACATATATTTGAATGAAAAACCATTTTCTCAAGTAGGTATACAATTGCATTGTTACCTGGACACATCTTCAGTGAGTTTTAAACTCCCCCCACATATCGGACAAGGATATTCTCCTTCATTCGGAATCAAATTCCAAACTCTTAATTGTGGTAATAATAATTCTTTGTTTTCACAAATCTGAAATATTCTAATAACATTCGTCTTGATTCGAATTGAAAACTTCAACACTAACTTTCAAATTGTTTTCATGGATGACTCGAATCGAAACCCATAAAATCAAGTAAAAAATATGAGCAGATTCTAAAATATAATCATAATATTGTTTGTCAAATTCTTATAAAATATATTTTCAAAACAATGTACTCCAGGTTTGAGATTGTTTATATTTCAAGATTACAAAAAGGACATTAAAAAAAGGAAATTCATTCATTCAGAATGATATTTTGGTATAATTCAAATTGATGAAAATATGGCAACACCGCTTGATTTGATATTAGAAAGCAGTTTTTGACATTCGTCATCAAGAAATTCCACTCCTTACAGAATTTTAGCAATTTCTAACATGAAAATAACTAATACTGAGACACCCAAGCTATATATTTGTGCAGCAAAACCCTACAGTAGTATTTTCAGATGAGTCATATCGCCAAATCACGTAAGTAAACGCCCAAAATTATGTTATATTCATCAATTTTGTTCTAGGTGTTTTTAACCTCGAATGTGTATTTTATTAAAAAAAAACACTTTTCCATCGTTTCCGCGGAAAATTTTCAATGTCAATTCTCATTTTATGGCGTTTTTAACCTTCCCTGAAAATTTCGTCAAAATCGGTGAGGACACCGGATTCTACACCTTTTCCTATCCAACGAATACACCTCTTCGGCTCTTTGAATCCCATTTCTGACGCTTTTCTTTGGGCACATGAACGTAAACTTCCGAGCCAAATATTTGAAGATTCCTTAGTATTTCTTGGTTGAGTTGTTTTCCATACCACAATTCGAATGGATTTTTGTTTTTGATTGGGCTACTTCCTGTTCTGTTTATAACATGTACGGCAGTATTTATCGCTTCTGCCCAGTATGACTTTGGCAAGTTTTTCGCATGTATCATTGTTCTAGCTGCTTCGACAACTGTACGCATTTCTCTCTCCACTTTCCCGTTTTGTTCTGGAGTGAATGGAACAGATTTCTGATGGCGAATTCCAAGATTTTCCAGCAAACGTTTCACCTCAAAATTTGCAATTTCAGTTCCATTGTCAGTTCTGATTACTTTCACTTTGTATCCAGTGTCATTTTCAACATAGCTTAGAAAATGATTCAGTTTGTTGATTACTTCATCCTTCCGTTTTAGGAAATAAACAGTTTTGTAATGGGAAAAGTCATCTTTCATCAAAAGAAAATATTTAGATCCACCAATAGTTTCCACTTCCATCGGACCACATAAATCGATGTGGATAAGGGCACCTGGTTCTGAAGTTTTTGTAGAGCTGGTACCAAAAGGTAATCGATGTTGTTTACCTTCAAGACATTTTTCACAGAATGTGTTTTCTGGATCTGTGTAGTTAATTTGATATTTCTTCAATACTGCCTTGATTTGATTTATATTCTGGTGAACTAATTTTTCATGCCAAATTTTCGAGGAAATGTCAGTTGAAGCTGCAGGTAGAGCGCATGACAAATCGACTTTCATGTTCAAGAGAAAAACGTTGCCTCTTCTTTCTGCTTTACAGAATTCTCTTCCATCTTTCTCGAATCTGCACATACTTGAGTTACCAAAAATAGTGTACCCGTTGTCAAGTGCGCTACTCACTGAGAATAGATTGACTTTCAGTTTTGGAACTAACAAGACGTTCTTCAAAACCAAAGACACTGGATTTGAATCGATGTTAGTTGTAACATTTATATTGCCAATGCCAACAGCTTCTAAAAGTGAACCGTCCCCAATTTTTATGAATTTATTGATAGGCGATAGCGTAGAAAACCATTCTTCATGCCAGGTCATGTGTTCGGTAGCACCACTATCGAGATACCATAGTTCATCTGATAGTCCATCATTATATAAGGCCATACTTGTGAAAGCATTTTTCCATTCTTCATTGTTTCTAGTAGATTCTTTACTTTTTCTAATACGACAATGCTTTATAAAATGTCCGGGCTTCTTGCAATGAAAGCAGAATTTATTCTGGGATTTATTTTTGAAACATTGGTCCATAGTATGTCCACTTTTCTTGCATAGTGCACACAATTTACTATAGTGTAGCCGCCGAAAAGATAGAATGATCACGTGAACGGCACGCACTCTTTGAATGTTCCTCTTCCCAATGTTACAAGTCCGATTTACACCACTCAACAAAAACGTCGCATTTCCCTGTTCTCCCATAAACTCTTGGGATGCTTTTTTATAATTATTCATTATTACACCTTTCTCCTCTACAGTTAAATGTCTTTTTTTTATCTTTTTCTTGGAGGTGAAAGAGTGTTTCCATCCGTATTATTCGATTAACATAACACACGTAAATACAAAGCACAAATGAGTACAGTACAGTGTAAACAGTTCTTCATTTATTTCAGTTTAGAAGGCGTGGCTACGCCGCGCAGGCTATATGTAGATGCAGGCATTCACTGTTCACGCGTCCTTGAATCCTATCTTTTGAACAGCCCGACTATAGTTTTGGATGCAAACGCATAGTTTTCTTCTGTTAATTCACTTGGTTTATCAGATTTCATTCTTTCTTCTTCTATCAGTAGTCTTGAAACTAAATCTTTGAGAGTTTGATTCTGAGCTGGTACTGACTCCCATGCAGATATGAAGTATTTGAATTCCGCTGGTAATGACATGAGGACTTTCGTAATCAACATCTGATTGGAAATGGTTTCACCTGCTTGTTTCAGTTTTGAAATATGTATGGATATTCCTCCACCTTCATATTTATAATTTTTTACGCTATAAGGTAGACACGATTAAATTTCCACAAAATGTATTGTCTTCGCGACATGTTTCGATACACTGTATCTTTATCAAGCGAATGTTTCTAAACACTTTTGCTTTTGCTGAAGCACGTGTACACTGATTTCTGACTTCTGTTCATACACTGATAACATTTTATTCCACATCTGATGAGCTGTTTCACATGTGAGTAGATGTCTCATTGGACCTTCTTCTATTCGTGTTACTATAAGCTCCTTGACTCTATTGTCCTTCTGTTGCCATTCTTTGAATTCCTTTTCATATGCTTCTTTTTCAGCTACAGGTCTTTCGCTTGGTTTTGCATCTCTTTCAGCGATTTCTGTGAAGCCCTTGGATGCTAGGACTATCTTTATTTGAAATTTCCATAGACTCCAGTTGGATTTTCCTTTCAATCGAATTTGATTTCCTTGTTCCATTATCAGATTATACGACTTGCAAACTTCTGTAACTGAATTAATTGCAATACTTTAACGACCTATTCATTCGCCGATACTGGGCCCATAACCTTTTGAATATATTTTGAATGAATAGTTTTTTGATAAAAATGATTTTGGAACTTTGAATTTGATTATTTATTAAACAACAACATACAACGTCAAAAATATGGTTTCATAGATACATCACCAAAAATACAGAGTGATATATTTCATTTATCATTGCAACTCAACACATTTTGACTGGTCATTAAGAGATCCAAGTCATTTCTGATGATTAGGAGATTGATTGCATTGTTGCATCATGTTATTGAAGTAGTTCCCGAGATACAGACAGCGAGGTCATTTTGGGCTCTGATCAGTTTATTTCACGCGATGCATACGACGGTCGCCTAGCGCGGGTCGCTCTCTCCGGCTTTCCCCTCCACACGGCACGTCGAATGGTCCCGGAAGAACCTCCATTAATCCTATCCGTAAAAAACTATGAATAATTGTGAAAAACAAATCCTGCTGCTTTCTATCGATAATATGACTCTTGCTCTGTACAGTCGTCGAGGTCTCATTGTTTCATATAGATAAACAAATGGAGGGAAAACTAAATGATAAAAAGTGTTATCTTGGCTTTTGATTATCGTGGAACAAAAGTAAGGTTATCAAAATCCGAAAAAATAGCAGCTTTCCCATGCATTTTGTCGCATTTTGATACGACCATTTTTCCT
This sequence comes from Zygogramma bicolorata, assembly GCA_032362365.1. Lineage (NCBI taxonomy): Eukaryota > Metazoa > Arthropoda > Insecta > Coleoptera > Chrysomelidae > Zygogramma > Zygogramma bicolorata. The sequence goes on along the minus strand of JAVJAQ010002346.1, from coordinate 59,088 downwards.
AATTGTTTTTTAGTTTGAAAAACGTTGTTTTTTTGACGCCAATTTTGAAGGTTTCACATTGAAAAAATCGATTTTCCGAAAACGACAATTTGTGGTTCAACTCTTTGACTATCCAAAACTGTTTCGTTCATTACTCTACGATTATTCGTAGGGCGAGAAATAACAATCTAGTAGGACACTTTTTTTAGTAACGAATTAGATTGTTGCTAACCTATCAATTGTTTTTCAACCGAATTGAAACTGTGGTTTCTTCCACAAATTCACAGTTGCAACCCCCAAATGCATTTCAACATTTTTCAATAGAGTAATGGAAACGCCTTTTCTCAAATTCCGAGAGCAATAGTTAGTCAACAAATTAGAATATCAACATCGGACCAACGCTCATCGATAGATTTTTCAATTATCTACAACTTTCAATTCAACTTTTTTTCGATCCGACCAACAGTTTTCATTATATAAGCGAAAAACAAAAAAAAAATGTTTTCCGTAATTCAACCGCTAATTGTTGCTAAACGCACGAACAGATTCTGGCGCAAACTTTAGGGGATACTAAGGACACCTGTTTCTGCCAGAATCCACAGCTACTTTTCGGGTGGGCGAAAATGGACAAACAATGGAATTGTATTCAATAATGGACCTCACATGCGAACAATAAATTATATTCAGGGTTTGACAGCTGAAATCTTTGCATAACCTGAAAGTAAAACCCAATCGTTTGAAAGCTTTTGCAGTAATTTCATCTATGTGTTGGGTGAAAGTTAGTTCTGCATCGAACTTCACACCCAGATCATTAATTTCATTAACACGTGATAGTTGATTATCGTTAATCGTATATGAAAAGTTGATGAAGTTCTTGACATTCAAATTCAATTTGTTGACTTGACTCCAGTGAACCAAGTTATCAAGGTCTTCTTGCAACAGTAAAGCATCATGGAACGTGTTAACAGGGCGATACAACTTCAGGTCATCAGCGAAGACAAGAACTTGGGAATTCCTAATACAAAGTGTCGAGTAGAAAAGTTCGAATGAAAAGGTTGAAGAGGAGTGGGCCTGAATGGGATCCTTGGGGAACCCCAGACAAGACTTTTATCTGGTGAGAAATACAACCTGCTACCTTGACACATTGAGTTCGGTCTTTCAAGAAACTAGTGAACAAGCTCAGCAATTTTCCATTGAAACCAAGTGATGTCAATTTGGAAATCAAAATATCGTGGTTGACTCTATCAAAAGCCTTTGAAAAGTATATATAGACAGAGTCAACCTGATACATTTTTTCAAAGTTGGAAAGAATGCAGTTTTGATAAAGCAACAGATTAGTAGCTGTTGACCTACCCTGCGTAAATCCATGCTGTTGATTGATAACAATGTTCTCACACATCCATGAGATATGTTTGGTTATGAAGTAATCTAACATTTTAGGAATTCCTGATTGAATACAAGTACCTCTGTAGTTTTCAATATTCTCTTTTTTTCCTGATTTGAAAATTGGAGTTATGAAACTATGTTTCCAGAGATCAGGAAAAATTCCCTTTTTCAGAGACATTGTGAATATGGCATGAATAGGTGTGGTTATAGAGAATATACAACTTTTTATAAAGTGTAGAGGGACACCATCCGGACCAAATGACAATTTTGATGGCAAACTCGCAATTCGATCAAACACATCTGCAACTGTTATTTCACACTCTGACATATAAATAGTCCTATGATAACTGTAAGTAGGTATATGTCAGCATTAGTGATTGGGTCGTTTGAGTAAACTGTTAAGAAGAAGCCAGCAGAAAGATTTGATATGTCTGCACCATTGGTGCCAGTTGCATCATTATAATACATTGTTCTTGGTATTCTATAAGAATTTTTAGTTTTGTCTACATAAGACCAGAAAGATTTAGGATTGCTAGATATGTTTTCCTCGATTCGATCAATGTAGTTCCTATAACAATCATCAGTCATCAACTTACATTGAGCTCTCAGATCAGAAAATTCATAATAATCTGACTGCAATTTGAACTGTTCAAAAAGTTTGTGATGTTGGTTTTTCTCTCTAATCAAACAACGTAACTGAGGAATAAATCATAGCGGGAAAGTTGATGATCTGAATTTTTTAAGAGGGATATAAAGATTGAAGGTATTATATATTACCTCATATAAAAAAGAGACTGCTTGATTATTATTATATGAAAAAATAATTTGCCAGTCAACATTGGATATGAATTCATTTATTTGTCCATAATCTGCATTTTTGAAGTCATAGAAATATTAATTGTATTCTATTGCATTGCTATGGTTCCGAGTTATGATGTCAAATTAAACAGGGGTATGTTGAATACTAGTAGGAAACAGGGAGTCGAGTGGAAGATGAACTGTTAAATCTGAAATACTCGAAAAAATCAGATCCAAGAAAATGCCACGACGGTTTGAAATGCTGTTGAGCTGATGAAAATTCAAGGAACTGAGACAATTCAATAAGATTAGTGCGGGTGAATTTTGATGACACTCAAATTTCCGCCCGAAGTCATCATTATCCCATTTGGCGTCAGGAATGTTATAATCCCCGGTAAAGATTATTGTGCTCTTTGGGTGGGTTTCTCTTATTTTCTCTACACTTTCACGATGACCGGTATAGAGATCAGGAGGGGATCTTGGAGGAATATAAACACAAGAAGTTTGTGACCAATAACATCTTAGCTTTGAAATGGGACTTGACAGCAATTAGTACACCACCACCACGTATGTCGAAACCAGTTGATTCTCTATCACATCTAAATATATCCCACTAAGAAATTTTTCATTACAATAACGTTTTCTAAATATCAACTTATTACAATGTAATGTTGTCCAACTGGGGTTTATGATATTGTATCAATGTCATAGAAACTGCTTATGTACCCCCAAGGAAACGTTGTCTTGAAACATTTCGAAAATTTCATCAGAAAAACATTTTTAGGATGTTTATTCATTGTTAATGTAATATCATCTTTTTATCTAGCAAACGTTACGAAATAGATGTTTTCTAGAGGTCCTACAAACATTTGAACAATGTGTCTAACTCATAGAAGAAACATAACTTACTATGTCAGGCAACATTGCTATTGCACTTGACGGTACATTATTTTGATGAATGTGTAATGTGATCATGACCTCAAATTAATATTATAGAGATGTCAAAAATATATCTTTTCAATGAAATTAATTCATTTATAGAGGGTTTATGTAATAATACCTGATGACTAGGCCCAAGCCCAAAATTAATAACCAAGAGTTAACACAAGCAAATCGATGAACAAGTTTATGCCATGTCTCAATTCAGAGTATGAGTTACAACTGCATAAACGAAATGATTTGCTTGTTGAACACCTGGTTATTAATTTTGGACTTAAGCTTAGTTATCAAGTATTCCTACATGGCCCGCTGTTACAAAATGTCTCAAATATTTGCTCCATAACGTATCTGGAAGCCACCATATTGGTTCATTTCAATTCATTTGACAAGTATCTGGAATGCCTAATAGTCACCACTATAGGTTAGGTTTTCTTACATTAGTTGATGAATCAGAAGCAGTTGTAAACATATTTTTATTACTAATAATACAACAGAAATGTAACACAAAATGAAAACAGCACAAAGTTCTTAGAACAGGAACATAAATTAATATTCAGAAAAGTTTGAAAACTCAACCAGTTATCACACTGAATATCTTTGGCATCATCTCTAGGATAACTGTAATACAGAAAAATATTACATTTTCAAGATCATTGTAAAGTGTCCATTAATAACAATTTCCAGGAGTTTCAAAAATATATCTAACCTTTTTATAGAGGCTGTTAAGAGGGTCAACAATTTTTTTTGATAGACGCTGTTTCGCCAAACGCAGCCAGTCCATGACAGCATGCTCAAATTCCTTATCTGTTGTGGTTCTATAATTCATTTTCACAGCTTCTGGAATGGAGTTATATTTATTGTTAATGAAAATAAAATATAAATCAGTGAATACAATATTATTTCAGCCATACGACCATGCCACAGTTATGCATCCTTTATTTTATTATTTGTAGTAATAGCAGAAGACAGTTTCAAATAAGCTTTATGGATATATTCACGAAAATGTGTAATGCTGAAAAATTTAAGAGATAATCTCATTCGTAATCTATAGATAACTTAAAACATTTCTCTCGCTATGGAAATCGGAAATGATTTTCTTATAGCATTACATTTTAGTGAATATTTCCAGAAAATTATAGATTCGCAAGTGAGGCCACGTAATATTTTTACCTTCACAAATGAATATGCCCATCAATATATTTTCTCAGTTCTCGTTTGGAATACTGGAATATAATTCACTTAACTAGGTTGGGTGAAGTGAATAAAAGTGAACATTAGTCCCCACTATAGATCCGTCCTTGTCATATCTTAAGAACACAGATAAGTTTGTCCCAAAAATTTTGAGTACCTATACGAGCATTTGCTCAAACTTTATTCACTCCTCCCATTATTTACAGTATGGAGATCTTAAAACAATGCCCCTGGTCTCAGAATATTACCCCCAATAATCCGTTCTCTAATATCATTCTGCACACTTACTTCTTAATATGCTCATAATCGTTGTGTCTGCAACTTTAAAATTATTTTTCTGCTCTGTCCATGAACATAGCATGGCCAGTTCATCTTTTAGAAGAACATGTAAAGATCTTCTGGTGAAATTCTTGTAATCTGATCCTCCAACCAACAATAATTTGTTGCACTGTACATCTGAACATTCTTCTTTATTAGCCATTTCAGATATTTTTCGGAATAGCCCCCAGTCTTTCGATTCTTGAAAACCTGAAAAAATAGTACTTTCAAAAGATCAGGACTCATTATTTTTAGGCACCAATGTACACATCATTTCACCCCCTCAATAAATTTATCCGAACATATTCGTATTTTGGATTGAAAACTCGATTTGAAACTTTTGAAATGTTAGGTTAGGGGAATTTACCAGTACATATACCAGGATATATAACTGTACCAAGCAATTATAATATTGCATTTCAAGCAAATTTGCCAACTATACATTGCCTTGTTTTTCGTGCAACCACAGTACCATATTAACAAAAACCCAACACAATAAAAATATATTTCTTACCTTTTCGGGAATTTTTCTTTCCATTGCGTTTAATACTAATAGACCTCTCAAAACTACAATCACAAAATATATCTTGACCAGTATCACCTCGTAAAATTCTCGTGTTCTCGACTCGACATATCAGATACAAGATAAAAAATTAAAAAAGCAGACCGCAAAACAACGACACAAGGTACGAAACACTGTCAAACGTCTAACTTCATTTTTAATATTCTGTCTGGGAAACCTCAGATTGGGTATCCTTTTTTGACATATATCACTAGATAGAGACAGAATTGCACCAACAATACATGTGTACAACCTCGACAAAAAAAGTATTTCGTATTCACATTATATTGATATGAAGGAATAACATTTAACGAAATATAATATCAACGAGACGCATACATTTTAAATACATTGAAACAACAAAGATGCAACATTAGTCAAATACTTCATTTCAATCTATATTTAACATTATTTATACATGCGTAAAGAAACATCAGTCAGAAGTTTTATAAGTAGGTATATCAGATATTCATAAACAAAACATTTCTAAATGAAGTTATTACAATATAGATGGTATGTTTGTGAATAATATTAGAAAACATACAAAAAGAAAACGTTGAAACTTGTTTTTTAGATGTATGTTTCTCAGTGGGATTATACCCTGCAAGACCGAGTTCTCCATCAAAGATTTGCCTATATCGAAACATTATGTCAGGTAGTTACTAAACTCCCACTCCTATACTTTGATAAAATTCAAAATAATTCATTATCTCATCTAAGATTCTCGTGGATGGAACTTTTTTAACGTGAATCCATACTTCTTCATGTGCTGAATAGGACACACATATCGATCGATTATGTCAGGCAGTAACTAACCCCCCACTCCTAATTTCAAAAAATTCAAAATCTTTCATTATTCAAATTGAAATTCAAATTCTTTATTTCCGTAGACTTTTTTAAAAAGCATGGAAACAGTCAAGTTTATAATATAAGACATACTAACAAAATTGAACACATGGGACGACATATCGTTAAAAAAAACATACACATATTTATAGAATGTGAAATAACAACATTGCAATACATAAAATTATTCACAGAACGAGCAATTTACATTAACTATGATTCAAGATCCGCCTGAAAATAATCACTGAGTGAATAAAAAACATTTTCATAGAGAAGATTTTTAAGTTCACCTTCAAAAGTCTTAATGTTATCAATTTGCTTTAGCGACATTGGGAGCTTATTATATAATTTTATTGATGAGATATGAGGTTCATTTGATACTTTAGTCAATCGATGATTGAGAACAAGAACATTGTGATTTTGTCTTAGGTTATGCCCTGAGAGAAAACATGTATCGTCTCTGTTTTTGAACATTTTACAATGGGTCTTGACGTAAATAAGGGAATTGAAGATATACATCGACACAACAGTTGAAATTTTTTAATCTGCAAACAGTGGCTTACAGGAGTCAAGACATTTTTCAAAACGCATGGTACGGATAATTTTTTTTTGCATCAAAATAACCTCCTGAATCCTATTGCAGTTTCCGAAACACAAAAGACCATAGTTCAGTGTGGAGTGGACATAGGCGTAGTAATAGCTCAATAGTATGCTAGTTGGAACAAAGTATCGAAGTTTCCATATAACGAAGCAGTGGCTCGACAACTTTTTCAAAATAAGGTCGATCTGAGGATTCCAAGACAGTTATGTTATTATGTCATTCAAAATCCACGTGCATGGAACTTTTTCAGCATGAATCCATACTTCTTGATGTGCTGAATAAGGTCGACATATCGAATGATTATGATGGGCAGTCACTAACCCCAGACTTCTCTTTTTCTTCTCGAACCAGTATGAGGATACCTACTACAAATGCTTTGGCTAACTATCATATAGTTGCCAACTCTACAGTTATAGTCTCCGAAATCGTAAGAAACAATATTATATTCATCGGTTATTTTGCGAAGAGAAGCCATAAATAATTGAAGAATAGCATAAATACAAAGTGCGGGCCTAAAGTAAACAGTACATTATATTAAAAAAGTTGTTATGTCCTATGCGACAAAAGATCCACCACAGAGATATGTTAAGCATGGAGGAAAGCATTCCTTCATAAAAATCATCAATCTGCCACTAGCACGACATCTAGGGTTATCACTTACGCAGGACTGGATATTACATGACAGTCGGTTGGTGATCTGTGGGTAGAGTTGAACTTAACAGTCAGACAAGTCTCCACATCATAAAGTATACAGTGTGTCCGTAAAGTATTGAACAAATTCATTTTTAGCTAATGGGTCATTTTAAGAAATAATCCTGAAACACGTCGATTTTTGATTTTAATTTACCGTATTTTAAAATAATAATCTATTATACAGGGTGAATTACGTTCGTCACCGTCATTTTTTCAAATGGAACACCGCCATTTTGTCCCAATTTTCGGATTACTCGAGCTGAGCTGATTCCAAAAATGTAACACATGTCGATTCCGATTGGTACAGGGTGGACAAAAATATAATAGTTTTGTGTGTGCTCATGAAGTAACGCTTAACATTCTTTATTAGGTAAATCAACAATAATTATCAAAAATACTTAAGCAGGTTTCACCTGCTTGTTTCAGTTTTGAAATATGTATGGATATTCCTCCACCTTCATATTTATAATTTTTTACGCTATAAGGTAGACACGATTAAATTTCCACAAAATTTATTGTCTTCGCGACATGTTTCGATACACTGTATCTTTATCAAGCGAATGTTTCTAAACACTTTTGCTTTTGCTGAAGCACGTGTACACTGATTTCTGACTTCTGTTCATACACTGATAACATTTTATTCCACATCTGATGAGCTGTTTCACATGTGAGTAGATGTCTCATTGGACCTTCTTCTATTCGTGTTACTATAAGCTCCTTGACTCTATTGTCCTTCTGTTGCCATTCTTTGAATTCCTTTTCATATGCTTCTTTTTCAGCTACAGGTCTTTCGCTTGGTTTTGCATCTCTTTCAGCGATTTCTGTGAAGCCCTTGGATGCTAGGACTATCTTTATTTGAAATTTCCATAGACTCCAGTTGGATTTTCCTTTCAATCGAATTTGATTTCCTTGTTCCATTATCAGATTATACGACTTGCAAACTTCTGTAACTGAATTAATTGCAATACTTTAACGACCTATTCATTCGCCGATACTGGGCCCATAACCTTTTGAATATATTTTGAATGAATAGTTTTTTGATAAAAATGATTTTGGAACTTTGAATTTGATTATTTATTAAACAACAACATACAACGTCAAAAATATGGTTTCATAGATACATCACCAAAAATACAGAGTGATATATTTCATTTATCATTGCAACTCAACACATTTTGACTGGTCATTAAGAGATCCAAGTCATTTCTGATTATTAGGAGATTGATTGCATTGTTGCATCATGTTATTGAAGTAGTTCCCGAGATACAGACAGCGAGGTCATTTTGGGCTCTGATCAGTTTATTTCACGCGATGCATACGACGGTCGCCTAGCGCGGGTCGCTCTCTCCGGCTTTCCCCTCCACACGGCACGTCGAATGGTCCCGGAAGAACCTCCATTGATCCTATCCGTAAAAAACTATGAATAATTGTGAAAAACAAATCCTGCTGCTTTCTATCGATAATATGACTCTTGCTCTGTACAGTCGTCGAGGTCTCATTGTTTCATATAGATAAACAAATGGAGGGAAAACTAAATGATAAAAAGTGTTATCTTGGCTTTTGATTATCGTGGAACAAAAGTAAGGTTATCAAAATCCGAAAAAATAGCAGCTTTCCCATGCATTTTGTCGCATTTTGATACGACCATTTTTCCTAATTGTTTTTTAGTTTGAAAAACGTTGTTTTTTTGACGCCAATTTTGAAGGTTTCACATTGAAAAAATCGATTTTCCGAAAACGACAATTTGTGGTTCAACTCTTTGACTATCCAAAACTGTTTCGTTCATTACTCTACGATTATTCGTAGGGCGAGAAATAACAATCTAGTAGGACACTTTTTTTAGTAACGAATTAGATTGTTGCTAACCTATCAATTGTTTTTCAACCGAATTGAAACTGTGGTTTCTTCCACAAATTCACAGTTGCAACCCCCAAATGCATTTCAACATTTTTCAATAGAGTAATGGAAACGCCTTTTCTCAAATTCCGAGAGCAATAGTTAGTCAACAAATTAGAATATCAACATCGGACCAACGCTCATCGATAGATTTTTCAATTATCTACAACTTTCAATTCAACTTTTTTTCGATCCGACCAACAGTTTTCATTATATAAGCGAAAAACAAAAAAAAATGTTTTCCGTAATTCAACCGCTAATTGTTGCTAAACGCACGAACAGATTCTGGCGCAAACTTTAGGGGATACTAAGGACACCTGTTTCTGCCAGAATCCACAGCTACTTTTCGGGTGGGCGAAAATGGACAAACAATGGAATTGTATTCAATAATGGACCTCACATGCGAACAATAAATTATATTCAGGGTTTGACAGCTGAAATCTTTGCATAACCTGAAAGTAAAACCCAATCGTTTGAAAGCTTTTGCAGTAATTTCATCTATGTGTTGGGTGAAAGTTAGTTCTGCATCGAACTTCACACCCAGATCATTAATTTCATTAACACGTGATAGTTGATTATCGTTAATCGTATATGAAAAGTTGATGAAGTTCTTGACATTCAAATTCAATTTGTTGACTTGACTCCAGTGAACCAAGTTATCAAGGTCTTCTTGCAACAGTAAAGCATCATGGAACGTGTTAACAGGGCGATACAACTTCAGGTCATCAGCGAAGACAAGAACTTGGGAATTCCTAATACAAAGTGTCGAGTAGAAAAGTTCGAATAAAAAGGTTGAAGAGGAGTGGGCCTGAATGGGATCCTTGGGGAACCCCAGACAAGACTTTTATCTGGTGAGAAATACAACCTGCTACCTTGACACATTGAGTTCGGTCTTTCAAGAAACTAGTGAACAAGCTCAGCAATTTTCCATTGAAACCAAGTGATGTCAATTTGGAAATCAAAATATCGTGGTTGACTCTATCAAAAGCCTTTGAAAAGTATATATAGACAGAGTCAACCTGATACATTTTTTCAAAGTTGGAAAGAATGCAGTTTTGATAAAGCAACAGATTAGTAGCTGTTGACCTACCCTGCGTAAATCCATGCTGTTGATTGATAACAATGTTCTCACACATCCATGAGATATGTTTGGTTATGAAGTAATCTAACATTTTAGGAATTCCTGATTGAATACAAGTACCTCTGTAGTTTTCAATATTCTCTTTTTTTCCTGATTTGAAAATTGGAGTTATGAAACTATGTTTCCAGAGATCAGGAAAAATTCCCTTTTTCAGAGACATTGTGAATATGGCATGAATAGGTGTGGTTATAGAGAATATACAACTTTTTATAAAGTGTAGAGGGACACCATCCGGACCAAATGACAATTTTGATGGCAAACTCGCAATTCGATCAAACACATCTGCAACTGTTATTTCACACTCTGACATATAAAATAGTCCTATGATAACTGTAAGTAGGTATATGTCAGCATTAGTGATTGGGTCGTTTGAGTAAACTGTTAAGAAGAAGCCAGCAGAAAGATTTGATATGTCTGCACCATTGGTGCCAGTTGCATCATTATAATACATTGTTCTTGGTATTCTATAAGAATTTTTAGTTTTGTCTACATAAGACCAGAAAGATTTAGGATTGCTAGATATGTTTTCCTCGATTCGATCAATGTAGTTCCTATAACAATCATCAGTCATCAACTTACATTGAGCTCTCAGATCAGAAAATTCATAATAATCTGACTGCAATTTGAACTGTTCAAAAAGTTTGTGATGTTGGTTTTTCTCTCTAATCAAACAACGTAACTGAGGAATAAATCATAGCGGGAAAGTTGATGATCTGAATTTTTTAAGAGGGATATAAAGATTGAAGGTATTATATATTACCTCATATAAAAAAGAGACTGCTTGATTATTATTATATGAAAAAATAATTTGCCAGTCAACATTGGATATGAATTCATTTATTTGTCCATAATCTGCATTTTTGAAGTCATAGAAATATTAATTGTATTCTATTGCATTGCTATGGTTCCGAGTTATGATGTCAAATTAAACAGGGGTATGTTGAATACTAGTAGGAAACAGGGAGTCGAGTGGAAGATGAACTGTTAAATCTGAAATACTCGAAAAAATCAGATCCAAGAAAATGCCACGACGGTTTGAAATGCTGTTGAGCTGATGAAAATTCAAGGAACTGAGACAATTCAATAAGATTAGTGCGGGTGAATTTTGATGACACTCAAATTTCCGCCCGAAGTCATCATTATCCCATTTGGCGTCAGGAATGTTATAATCCCCGGTAAAGATTATTGTGCTCTTTGGGTGGGTTTCTCTTATTTTCTCTACACTTTCACGATGACCGGTATAGAGATCAGGAGGGGATCTTGGAGGAATATAAACACAAGAAGTTTGTGACCAATAACATCTTAGCTTTGAAATGGGACTTGACAGCAATTAGTACACCACCACCACGTATGTCGAAACCAGTTGATTCTCTATCACATCTAAATATATCCCACTAAGAAATTTTTCATCACAATAACGTTTTCTAAATATCAACTTATTACAATGTAATGTTGTCCAACTGGGGTTTATGATATTGTATCAATGTCATAGAAACTGCTTATGTACCCCCAAGGAAACGTTGTCTTGAAACATTTCGAAAATTTCATCAGAAAAACATTTTTAGGATGTTTATTCATTGTTAATGTAATATCATCTTTTTATCTAGCAAACGTTACAAAATAGATGTTTTCTAGAGGTCCTACAAACATTTGAACAATGTGTCTAACTCATAGAAGAAACATAACTTACTATGTCAGGCAACATTGCTATTGCACTTGACGGTACATTATTTTGATGAATGTGTAATGTGATCATGACCTCAAATTAATATTATAGAGATGTCAAAAATATATCTTTTCAATGAAATTAATTCATTTATAGAGGGTTTATGTAATAATACCTGATGACTAGGCCCAAGCCCAAAATTAATAACCAAGAGTTAACACAAGCAAATCGATGAACAAGTTTATGCCATGTCTCAATTCAGAGTATGAGTTACAACTGCATAAACGAAATGATTTGCTTGTTGAACACCTGGTTATTAATTTTGGACTTAAGCTTAGTTATCAAGTATTCCTACATGGCCCGCTGTTACAAAATGTCTCAAATATTTGCTCCATAACGTATCTGGAAGCCACCATATTGGTTCATTTCAATTCATTTGACAAGTATCTGGAATGCCTAATAGTCACCACTATAGGTTAGGTTTTCTTACATTAGTTGATGAATCAGAAGCAGTTGTAAACATATTTTTATTACTAATAATACAACAGAAATGTAACACAAAATGAAAACAGCACAAAGTTCTTAGAACAGGAACATAAATTAATATTCAGAAAAGTTTGAAAACTCAACCAGTTATCACACTGAATATCTTTGGCATCATCTCTAGGATAACTGTAATACAGAAAAATATTACATTTTCAAGATCATTGTAAAGTGTCCATTAATAACAATTTCCAGGAGTTTCAAAAATATATCTAACCTTTTTATAGAGGCTGTTAAGAGGGTCAACAATTTTTTTTGATAGACGCTGTTTCGCCAAACGCAGCCAGTCCATGACAGCATGCTCAAATTCCTTATCTGTTGTGGTTCTATAATTCATTTTCACAGCTTCTGGAATGGAGTTATATTTATTGTTAATGAAAATAAAATATAAATCAGTGAATACAATATTATTTCAGCCATACGACCATGCCACAGTTATGCATCCTTTATTTTATTATTTGTAGTAATAGCAGAAGACAGTTTCAAATAAGCTTTATGGATATATTCACGAAAATGTGTAATGCTGAAAAATTTAAGAGATAATCTCATTCGTAATCTATAGATAACTTAAAACATTTCTCTCGCTATGGAAATCGGAAATGATTTTCTTATAACATTACATTTTAGTGAATATTTCCAGAAAATTATAGATTCGCAAGTGAGGCCACGTAATATTTTTACCTTCACAAATGAATATGCCCATCAATATATTTTCTCAGTTCTCGTTTGGAATACTGGAATATAATTCACTTAACTAGGTTGGGTGAAGTGAATAAAAGTGAACATTAGTCCCCACTATAGATCCGTCCTTGTCATATCTTAAGAACACAGATAAGTTTGTCCCAAAAATTTTGAGTACCTATACGAGCATTTGCTCAAACTTTATTCACTCCTCCCATTATTCACAGTATGGAGATCTTAAAACAATGCCCCTGGTCTCAGAATATTACCCCCAATAATCCGTTCTCTAATATCATTCTGCACACTTACTTCTTAATATGCTCATAATCGTTGTGTCTGCAACTTTAAAATTATTTTTCTGCTCTGTCCATGAACATAGCATGGCCAGTTCATCTTTTAGAAGAACATGTAAAGATCTTCTGGTGAAATTCTTGTAATCTGATCCTCCAACCAACAATAATTTGTTGCACTGTACATCTGAACATTCTTCTTTATTAGCCATTTCAGATATTTTTCGGAATAGCCCCCAGTCTTTCGATTCTTGAAAACCTGAAAAAATAGTACTTTCAAAAGATCAGGACTCATTATTTTTAGGCACCAATGTACACATCATTTCACCCCCTCAATAAATTTATCCGAACATATTCGTATTTTGGATTGAAAACTCGATTTGAAACTTTTGAAATGTTAGGTTAGGGGAATTTACCAGTACATATACCAGGATATATAACTGTACCAAGCAATTATAATATTGCATTTCAAGCAAATTTGCCAACTATACATTGCCTTGTTTTTCGTGCAACCACAGTACCATATTAACAAAAACCCAACACAATAAAAATATATTTCTTACCTTTTCGGGAATTTTTCTTTCCATTGCGTTTAATACTAATAGACCTCTCAAAACTACAATCACAAAATATATCTTGACCAGTATCACCTCGTAAAATTCTCGTGTTCTCGACTCGACATATCAGATACAAGATAAAAAATTAAAAAAGCAGACCGCAAAACAACGACACAAGGTACGAAACACTGTCAAACGTCTAACTTCATTTTTAATATTCTGTCTGGGAAACCTCAGATTGGGTATCCTTTTTTGACATATATCACTAGATAGAGACAGAATTGCACCAACAATACATGTGTACAACCTCGACAAAAAAAGTATTTCGTATTCACATTATATTGATATGAAGGAATAACATTTAACGAAATATAATATCAACGAGACGCATACATTTTAAATACATTGAAACAACAAAGATGCAACATTAGTCAAATACTTCATTTCAATCTATATTTAACATTATTTATACATGCGTAAAGAAACATCAGTCAGAAGTTTTATAAGTAGGTATATCAGATATTCATAAACAAAACATTTCTAAATGAAGTTATTACAATATAGATGGTATGTTTGTGAATAATATTAGAAAACATACAAAAAGAAAACGTTGAAACTTGTTTTTTAGATGTATGTTTCTCAGTGGGATTATACCCTGCAAGACCGAGTTCTCCATCAAAGATTTGCCTATATCGAAACATTATGTCAGGTAGTTACTAAACTCCCACTCCTATACTTTGATAAAATTCAAAATAATTCATTATCTCATCTAAGATTCTCGTGGATGGAACTTTTTTAACGTGAATCCATACTTCTTCATGTGCTGAATAGGACACACATATCGATCGATTATGTCAGGCAGTAACTAACCCCCCACTCCTAATTTCAAAAAATTCAAAATCTTTCATTATTCAAATTGAAATTCAAATTCTTTATTTCCGTAGACTTTTTTAAAAAGCATGGAAACAGTCAAGTTTATAATATAAGACATACTAACAAAATTGAACACATGGGACGACATATCGTTAAAAAAAACATACACATATTTATAGAATGTGAAATAACAACATTGCAATACATAAAATTATTCACAGAACGAGCAATTTACATTAACTATGATTCAAGATCCGCCTGAAAATAATCACTGAGTGAATAAAAAACATTTTCATAGAGAAGATTTTTAAGTTCACCTTCAAAAGTCTTAATGTTATCAATTTGCTTTAGCGACATTGGGAGCTTATTATATAATTTTATTGATGAGATATGAGGTTCATTTGATACTTTAGTCAATCGATGATTGAGAACAAGAACATTGTGATTTTGTCTTAGGTTATGCCCTGAGAGAAAACATGTATCGTCTCTGTTTTTGAACATTTTACAATGGGTCTTGACGTAAATAAGGGAATTGAAGATATACATCGACACAACAGTTGAAATTTTTTAATCTGCAAACAGTGGCTTACAGGAGTCAAGACATTTTTCAAAACGCATGGTACGGATAATTTTTTTTTGCATCAAAATAACCTCCTGAATCCTATTGCAGTTTCCGAAACACAAAAGACCATAGTTCAGTGTGGAGTGGACATAGGCGTAGTAATAGCTCAATAGTATGCTAGTTGGAACAAAGTATCGAAGTTTCCATAAAACGAAGCAGTGGCTCGACAACTTTTTCAAAATAAGGTCGATCTGAGGATTCCAAGACAGTTATGTTATTATGTCATTCAAAATCCACGTGCATGGAACTTTTTCAGCATGAATCCATACTTCTTGATGTGCTGAATAAGGTCGACATATCGAATGATTATGATGGGCAGTCACTAACCCCAGACTTCTCTTTTTCTTCTCGAACCAGTATGAGGATACCTACTACAAATGCTTTGGCTAACTATCATATAGTTGCCAACTCTACAGTTATAGTCTCCGAAATCGTAAGAAACAATATTATATTCATCGGTTATTTTGCGAAGAGAAGCCATAAATAATTGAAGAATAGCATAAATACAAAGTGCGGGCCTAAAGTAAACAGTACATTATATTAAAAAAGTTGTTATGTCCTATGCGACAAAAGATCCACCACAGAGATATGTTAAGCATGGAGGAAAGCATTCCTTCATAAAAATCATCAATCTGCCACTAGCACGACATCTAGGGTTATCACTTACGCAGGACTGGATATTACATGACAGTCGGTTGGTGATCTGTGGGTAGAGTTGAACTTAACAGTCAGACAAGTCTCCACATCATAAAGTATACAGTGTGTCCGTAAAGTATTGAACAAATTCATTTTTAGCTAATGGGTCATTTTAAGAAATAATCCTGAAACACGTCGATTTTTGATTTTAATTTACCGTATTTTAAAATAATAATCTATTATACAGGGTGAATTACGTTCGTCACCGTCATTTTTTCAAATGGAACACCGCCATTTTGTCCCAATTTTCGGATTACTCGAGCTGAGCTGATTCCAAAAATGTAACACATGTCGATTCCGATTGGTACAGGGTGGACAAAAATATAATAGTTTTGTGTGTGCTCATGAAGTAACGCTTAACATTCTTTATTAGGTAAATCAACAATAATTATCAAAAATACTTATTATTGTCTAGCGGACAGCATATGCTGGAATACATGACGTTATGAATGTTTGAACTGCAGCCTTTGCTGTATTTGACAGTAACCCAAACGGTGTACAAATTCTTGTTGAACCTTGTGTATGGTTTCTTGCGTAATATGGTTTATTTCTGTTCGAATTTTCCCTTGTACATCTTCAATATTTGCTGGTTGCGTTTTATGAATAACATTCTTCAGATGGCCCCACAGAAAATAATCCGAAGGATTTAAATCTGGTGACCTCGCTGGCCATTCAGTGGGTCCACGTCTTCCAATCCACCTGTTCGGGAAAATTTCATCTAGGTACCTTCTAACATCTACAGCATAATGTGGAGGTGCACCATCCTGTTGAAACCATAAACGGCCATCAAAACCTCCAGGATTACCTCTACTGGGAAACAAATTACGAAACGTAGGTATGAGATACCCCCTTAAAAACTCAAGGTACTTTGCCCCGTTTAAATCACCTTCGATAAAGTAGGATCCGATGATTCGATTTCGTACAATTCCAGCCCATACATTTACCTTTTGAGGGTATTGTGTATGATGCTCACGCATCCAGTGGGGGTTTTCTCCTGCCCAGTATCTACAATTCTGACGGTTAACCTCACCATTTAACGTGAAAGTGGACTCATCAGAAAGAATAATGTTTTGTATAAAGAGAGGGTCTCGGTGAAATTTATCCATCATTTCTTCGCGAAATTGGAGTCTTCTATCAGGATCATCTTCGTTTAATTCGTGCACCAGTTTGATTTTATAAGGATGCCATTATTCAAGCTTCAATAGTTTGTGTACCGTTGTTTTGCTAACACCGATATCGCGACTAACTTTAAGAACAGAAGTGTGCGCATCTTCCTCAAAACTGACCTGATTCGCGTACATTTTCAACCGTACCAGTTTCTCGAAATTTCGTTTCAATCTTACTGACTGTTGAACGCGTTATAGGTCTTTCTGGATATTTATCATTGAACAAATTGTACACTTCCATCTGAGTTCGCGATCTGTCTCCATACCCAATCATCATAAGTATTTCAATTCGTTGCTTCACACTTAACTCCATTTTTACTTTCAATTAAATCTAAGCGATCATTCGAATATTCACGAATACCAAAAATATTGTAGCACTAAACTGTCACTGAACATCTATGAATTACTCAACAAATGAATAACGACATTTCACAAAAAAAACAGACGACTATGTTTTTTATAAATAGCTAAGAAATAATTTCGTTCATATTCTGTCTGTTAGACCACAAGTACCAAACATGTTTGGAAACAGCTCATTTTCATTAGTCTCAACATGTAGCAAACTACGGAGTGTTACATGTAAACCAATTGCCGCTAGACAATAAGTATTTTTGATAATATTGTTACTGTACCTAATAAGGAATGTTACGCGTTACTTTATGAGCACACCCAAAACTATTGTATTTTTGTCCACCCTGTACCAATTGGAATCAACATGTGATATATTTTAGGAATCAGCTCATCTGGAGTAATCCGAAAATTGAGACAAAATGGGGTTGTTCCATTGAAAAAAAATGACGGTGACGTCATTACTCGTACGTAATTCACCCTGTATATTAGTTTATTATTGAACAATACGGCAAATTGAAATCAAAATTCGACTTGTTTCACGATTATTTCTTAAAATGACCTGTTTAGCTCAAAATGAATTTGTTCCATACTTTATGGACACACTGTATGAAACTGACCATCATAGAATCTAGCAAGAATTTGGAGAAATTCATACAACACTTCAGGCACTTTATATCAATTACTACACTTCGGAGAATCATCTTCTTGTCTCCGAACTAGATGATGTGTTGTCCTTTTCATGAACAATTCTACGGTGATTGTTGATGTATCTGATGTTAATTTTTTTCGCCACTTAATTTGCGTTGGTTGAGTTCACTGTACAGGTCAGTTAAATACTTCTTTGGGTTGGTATTGAATCGGCTTTGATTGATATCCCTGGAGTTCCGTCACTGATAGTTCACTTGTGTTTGGCAGAACCGTTCTGTACACGTCAGCAGACTATCGGTGAGCTATTTTTTCCCAAAACGAAAGGTAGTTTTCATTACAGCCTCCGCACCTGGTGTAACTGACAAAAGTAGGTATAGCTGTGTCTTGATCAAAATCTGAATAATCGTGGATCTCAACCAATTGCGAAATGAAAATATTTCACTAAACGTTCGTTACACTTGGAACATAAATCATTTATATATTGTAAAGTGCGAGTTTCCAGGTCGATTATCCGTTTTTTAGTGTTTCATTTTCATTTTGCATTCAGAAATATCCCCAGAAAGGATAGAAATCGTTAAATCCAACGAATCAATTTGTTGTTTGCAAATATTCAATTGAATGATTTGAATTAGAGAGTTGACTAAAAAGTTTCTAGAAGTGTTGACGGCTGAGGGTTCATTCCTGTCAGCTTCATTCAGGAGAAGTAGAGGTTTGTATTTCTTTGAACTTGTCAGGCAAATCCATGACTCCGCAACCTCGCAATGAATGTTCCGAGATCCGATATCAATTGGGGTCATGAGCTTTTGATGATACGATAGCACATTGAGCACTTGGTAGGCTGTTGACACCTGATTGGTTTCGTTTATCAAAAACACGAACATGCTATATCACAATAAATATTACAGGTATAAATCTCACAAATTTGATAATTACCTTACACCTCAACTGCAGGACATAGTAACGAGACGTGTGGACAGTACCGAGTTACAATCCAAACTGTTAGATACACGTCTGTTCCTTTGACCAATATTTGTTCTCGGACAGTCGTGGGATTTCATACATTCCTTGTGATTCGTTGGGTTTCAACTCATTCCATCCCAAAATGCACGAAGGGTCACATAATGACACCTCTATTGCTGAAAATAACAATTACTCTCCATGGGCATGTCAATAAATAGTTACTATATCTATAAATATTCACAGATATCATCTTACGGTGAGCGCAGGAACGGGGATATTTGATGGTTTGCTGTAAAAACTGTCCTGATCTCGTATTTTCTCAGATTTCGACCAACTTTATCAGTGACTCCTTCAATGAAAGAAGGCAAGCTTTCGGGCGTCCAGCTGGATTTTTTGGTGGCTTGGGTGCGAGAAACGGATTTGCTGACGTTGCATGTAGCTCACTGAGTCTATTGTGGTCATTTGTGAGTTCAATGGAATTAGATTGTGAACAAACGTATTTTGGTCGAAAAGGTAGGAATCCCAGTAGTCGCATAATTCCGCACAGAAGGGATTGTAGAAGAAACCTCGATTCATGTGCCTTATCGGACGATGTGAATCGCAATGATCATCGAATGGTTTATGAGAAAACTGAAATCTTGGATACAGAGAAGAATATTTCGAAAGGATTTTTTTCATAAATGGTTCATATTGATAAGGAACATCATTCTATGATTGAACGAACCGACTTGAATTACCTCAATCAGATATCTACTTATCTATTACGAACGAAAAAAATATAACACCCTTTAGGCAAAATTTTCCGCCTTGATTGAGCCAACTTGTCAATGTCATTCTTATATTTTCGGTTTGTTTGAATCCAATTTCATTTCAATCTCATATATATATATATATATATATAATATTGTAATCGACCTTTTTAAATTTGTCCCGAAGAAAGTAATAAACTGAACATTACCGACAGATAACAAAGTTTTCTTCGTAGGTTTATAATCGGAACCTCTAGGTGTCTCCCCGTCGATGATTATACAGAGAATTTGTATGATACATTTGTTAAAAGTGATTTTATTTTGCCCGTGAGATTGCTCCACTTTATGACGTTTTGCAATAATCCCCACTCACAAAGTAAAATGTCTCAACACTTGTAGGTGAAACACGAATAACTATTTTTCCACAAAAACTACTTTATCAAGAAAACTTGACGATTTGGGTATACTGACATGATATATCATCTTGAAGCATTCTCAACCACCTTTCAATTTATCGAGTAATATACGGGGTGTTTCATTTGAAAAAAAAAACTTTTGACCACTTTCATGCATAATGGAAATAATAGTAATTTTAGCACGCCCTGTATAATATGGAGTTGACTCCTTGGTATTACTTGAATATTTCGAGTTTGTCCAAACTATCATAAAAATATCAACTTCTCATGAATTGAGAGTACTGATGATCAATTAAGGCTTTGTCTTGGACCATATTTAGCACAATTTATTTTTTATCCCGAAAACAGATAGGGATAGATAAAGGACATTATCAACAAAAAAGTATTAAAATACTAGAGCGATTCCAAAATTGTATTAATATAGGTGGTGTTCCATTTAAAAAAATAAAGTTGCTAGGACTTTTTGATTGAAGTGGCAACGCTGCAATCCTGAAAATATTTTAGATCGATAGAACATGCAAGGAACTATAAAATTTTCAAAAATATCATGCGTTGCGTTTTCCAGAAACGTCTAACCTACCATTTATATATTGGGGGAAGTGTGCTCACCGGCGTCGGTGATTGGCCTTGGTAGCGGAAATAGGCCGACGTTGAATAAATAAATTGAAAAAAATAATCATATCATATTCTGAATTATTCAGTCAATTTCTCGAAAAGTGGAAGAACATATACGGTTCATATAGCATAGCGGTTCGGGTGGCCATTGAAAAGAAGGCAACGTTCAAAAATAGTCAATATTTCAAATGTCGTGAATCGCGTAGGTTGATTGATATATTCTGAAGATCTCAGGTATATGTGTTCATAATTAGTTGATATTAACTTATAATAGGAAAAAACTTGTTATTGGAAATTGCTATAACTAACACGCAATCATTCACAAACAAAAAAATATTGGTTGTGGAAGCAACAATAAAGGTGTATCAGATTTTTCACAAAAAAAAATTATTGGGAACTTATGATTCCAGCCATCTCTGAAGATGGTTTGATACAGCGTCATAATAACAAAAGTGTTAACTTACAAACGATATGAAAATATATCCACGCCCTTGTTAAAATAAACTATTCTGATGGGAGCTCTGCAAACACGAAACGTCATATCGAAAATGGAATAAAATGTTTCAGATCTCATGAAATGAAAAAATGAGCTGATTTCAAAGTTTTTGCTTTTTCAAAAATATGGTTTCAGGACTGAAAGGAACGAGAAGGCCTATTGTTTATTCCTCAAATATAATGAATACCCCATAACATATTTCAGAGATATCTTCATGTTTTTTCATTCATCCTTGGTATATATAGAACTACTTTTCCATTCACCCGACATATAATTCCTTACAGTTTCGGAGCATAAGTAACCACCCTGTGTACTTGTGAATGAACATTTATGCATGCATATCTGTGTCTGGACATAAATGTACATGTTTCATTTCATTATAGTGAGTAGCTTTTCAGATATTCCCTCGATATATTCTTCTTGAAAGGAAAATGATCCAACAATTATTTGTTGATCTTCTTCTGCCAGCTATGGTTATCTATCAGAGACAAGTTGAATTATAATGATTGTCATCATATTTTTATTGTTACCAGAAATGAACTATTAAGGTATGAATCTGCATTAGTTATAATTTCACTATTGAAATATTTGGGCAGGTAAATTCAACGCTTGGCTCAAACTATGACTTTTTCTAATTCGTCCGACAATGTTCATTCAAAAGCAGGTATCCCAAAACCGCATCCTTTTTATCTTTTTCTACCTAAATTCAATTGGTTGCTAACAGTATCCTAATTATATTATATTCTTTCATCGAAAGAGAGCCTGTTCACCATCAATCCATAGAAAAACTCATAAGTGGACAAACCCTTTGAACGATGAAAAAAATTTGGGGAAAGAAGGTGAATATGCCCTAAGTAGAATCAAATGACGGTACGAGGTGTTATGTGTGCGTGCTCTCCTTTATTTAATTTCCGACTTTTCGTAAAAAAACCATGGAGTTGTTGCTGTACCGTTCTTTGAACGAGCCTGATGACCTTGCTGTTAGTAAATTGCAGTATCCGCAGATTCTCGGGTGTAAAAATGATTTAGATGTACCTGAAGATTTTTTGATAATAATTATTTTGAACGACCCTGAAAATTGTTATTATTCAGCGAGTAACTCTATCTATCAATTCATATATACTCGAAATTATAATGGATTGAAGCGTGTTAAGCTTTTTATGAAATACGCTTATATGAAGAGATATTTTAATTCATGAGTGCAATGTTCGAAGAAACCGAAATTTCACATACTAATGTGTGAGAATTATTTCTTCGTGTTGGATTATGCTTCTCTAATGCTATGTATATATAATGAGAGATGACGGACCAGAAACTTTGCAGGTAGTTCATGTTCGGAGAAATTAATCAGAAGTTGATAAGAAATAATAAAAGTAATAAACAAAGTCTATATCAGATCGATATATCGATATACTTCAGGTATATAAACTGTTATATATCTTTATTTATTTATCCTTGATTAACTTGTGCAAAAATGTTTCACCTCACATGTATGTCAACTTGTCAGTGTCATTCATTCAAATGTTATTGAGATAAAGAGTGTTCTCATAATATATATAACATCTCCCTTTTCACTCAACTACTATATCTAAGAGGAGGTTTGGATGTTCTTCCTGAACGCGTTCGATAAAAATCATAGGTATTTTGTTTGATATTTTGAGTATCCGTTGAGCTAGAATTCCCAGGAATATTATTGAAATCGTTTTCAAAATTAGGTTCACCTTCAGTTCTTTCACCTGTTTCTGAAGATAAGTCTCTGTCATCACTATAATTTGATGACACATGAAAATATGGTTCATTTAAAGACTTTCTTAGATAAATGTTATTTCTCCTTTTCATTCTTCCTTTTTCATCCCTTATCAAAACCGACCGTGGGGTACTAAAATTCCGAACAACTCTCGCAGGTTCCTATTTATTATGATACCTATAGACTATATTTTCACCAGGCTTGAACGAGTTTTAGCATTTTTGTCATGATAAAATTTATTTCTTTCAAAAATTGTTTTTAACGTCTCAGAAAATTTTTCGACAATTTGGGGTTTCAGAAGATCATTTCTTATTGGTAATTTTGTTCTAGTTCTCCTACTGAATAAAAGTTGGGATGGTGGATAATTGTGTCCCGTTACAGGCGTATTACGAAATTCTAATAGCATGATTTCTTTGTCAATATTGCCCTTTAGAGATTTTCTCAAGATATTTTTACAAATACCGACCGCTTTTTCTGCGAGCCCGTTACTCTTAGGACTTAAATAAAGGCATATTATCAGCTATCAACACTTTCGGTATTTCATGAATAGAAAAAATAACTTTGAGACACTGTATGACACTAACAGAATTTTTTGATACTAATTGTACTAGTTCTATCCATTTCGAATAATAGTCTATGACAACTAAATAAGAAAAACCAGAGAAATCCAGAATATCACATGCTATTTTTTCCAACGGAAGAGAAGGCGCTTCCTGTATAATCATTGGTTCCTTGATATTTTTCAATCTGTATTTTTCATAAATTCTACATTTATTTACAAAATATTTCATATCATCATCCATACTAGGCCAATAAAATAAAGACTTGGCTCTGATTTTTGTTTTTGTTATTCCCATATGTGATTCATGTACGTTTTCTAAAATTTGTGGTTTCATTGAATTGGGTACAATAATTCTATTTTGAAAATAAACCAGACCCCCTTCTACAAAGATTTCATATCTATTTCTGAAGTAAAATTTGACATCATCATCCACTTAAGTTCTTGAATTTGGCCAACCATTTTTATAATAAGTAATCAGTTTTTCTAAAACTGGATCTTGAAGAGTTTTTTGTTGAAATTCAGTTTTGCATTCATCACTCATGTTTATAGTGTGAACAACATCATTCAAACACGAATCTGTTACAACTTTATCAGCTTTAGAGCATGCTCTAGAAATAGCATCAGCAATAAACATAATTTTTCCAGGTTTGTATACTACATTAATATCATATTTCATAAGTTTCAATCGAATACGTTGTAAGCGACTCGACGGGATTTAGTTTATTTCTTTATTCATTGAGCTAACTAAAGGTAAGTGATCTGTGTGTATTGTTGTTGTTCTTCCATATATGTAATGATTGAATTTCATGCATGAATATAATATTGCCAGAAATTCTTTTTCAATTTGACCATACCTAATTTCTGTTACTAAGAGACTCTTTGAGGCAAAACACACTAGTTTTCCCTCCTGAAGTAGTACACAACCTATACATGTTTTACTTGAATCTGTTTGAATAATGATTTCTTTCGAACTATCAGAATTTTTTTAAACTGACGTTATGATTGTTTTCAGCATGTTAAAACATTCGGTATGTGAATCTATCCATTGAAAGTTTACATTCTTTTTCAATAATTCCCTCAAAGAATTCGATAATTCTGCTAAATTTGGCATGAAATTCCTCAAATAGTTGATTATACCTAAGAATCTTTGAAGCGAATTTTTATCACTCGGCATATCATAATCACATATAGCCTTTATTCGTTCGTCATCGGGCCTCATTGTACCTGCAGTGAATATATGCCCTAAATATTTGACATTTTCAACGCGGCATTGAAATTTGCTTTTGTTGGATTTAATGTTATTGATTCTTGCTCTCATCAATACTTTTTCCAAAATGATATCATGCTGTTGCAGCGAATCTGTGAAAATCAATATATCGTCCAAATATATGAAAACATTCTCAATATCACCAAACATTTTTTCGTTATAGTTTTGGAAAACTTCGGCTGATATATTCAAACCAAAGGGTAATTTTCTGAAAGAATAACAACCGAACATTGTGCCAAAAGTACACAGTTTTTGGCTCTCTTCATCTAAAAGGATTTGCCAAAAACCATCTTTCAAATCCAGAACTGAGAAATAATGGAAAATTTTCAATTTTAAACATAAGTCATTTGAAGTAGGAATGCTATAATATTCTTTGACTATTGCATCATTTAAATCCTTCGGATCAAGACATAATCTAAGTTTCTTATTGGGTTTTTCAACAAAAACTAATCTATGTACCCATTCGGTTGGTTCGGTAAATTTTTTAATGACACCAATCCTTTCTAGTCTATCTAGCTCCATTTTCAGATCATCTTTCAACTTTATAGGTATTCTGTAAGGTGGCTTACTAACAGGTTGGACATTTTCTTCTAACTTCAGTTTGTATGCATTTGCAAAGTCTCCTACAGTTTCAGTATCAAAAACATCAGAATATTCTTCAATTATTATATTCTTAAACGTTTCACATTCTAAAAGATCAACATTTCTAACAAGAAGTTTCAGAGTTTGGATAGCGTATTACCCAAAAATTGGTTTCGATTTTGTATTGGTTACTATGAATTTGATTCTATAATATTTACTTCGATAACAAACTGAAAATTCTAACTCACCGTATACGTCTATCTTATGACCACCGTAAGCTTCTAACATTTTCATCGACGTTTCATACTTATATTCCTTATTGGAATTTTCATTTTTTTTTAAATTCAGTGGAATAATATTAACATCCGCCCCTGTATCGATTTTAAATTCTATATCAACATTTTCTACTGCTAAAATAACATCCCAATAATCATCAATATGCATATCAACTGAACTACAGTAGTAATCACTCTCATCAACATCAGTACATGGATCATTTCTTGTATCTGAAGATTTTATTTCAGATGATAGTTCATTGACTTCATTCTTACACACCGAACTGAAATGATTCATGCAATGACATTTCTTACATCGTTGTCCGAAAGCTGGACATTTTTTGAATTTATGTGAGAGTCCACATCTGTAACATCTCTGCTGCCCTTGTGGTCGATTTGTGGTGAATTTATTTCCTTTATTCTCAACCAGTGAGTTTTTCGATGGTGTAACATTGTTGTATCCTCCGTCATCTCTTCTGTCATCCTTCTGCTCTATTCTGTTCATCCCAGAGGATTGTATTTCTCTCGTTTGCTTTTTCAGCTAACCGTATCATATCTATTGCCTCTTGCAATGTAACAGTACCCTGTTTCATAAGTTTTTCTTGTGATTCTAGATCTCTTGTATCCAAAACAACCTTATCCCTGAGCATGTCATCAGGATCTTTGAATTCACAGTCCAAACAAAGACGTCTTATATCCATCAAATATGAATCAAAAGGCTCCATTTCGTTTTGTCGTCTATTATGAAATAGTAATCTTGAGTGTAGAATATTTTTCTTTGGAGAACAGTATTTTTCGAAAGCTCCTAATACTTTTTCTAAATCTTTCTTATCTGCTGCACCAAGTTTTAATGAATCAAATAGTTTAACTGATTCTGGTCCAACCACATTGAGAAAAATCGCAACTTGCCTTTCTTCTCATTCTTTATCGAATGCACATGCAGTTAGATATATTTCGAATGCTTGTTTTAAACTTGTCCAATTTTCATTCAAGTTTCCATAGGGCTGTAGTGGTGGCGGAACGCTGGAGTTAGAGGTCATATTTTTCTTTTATTATAGGTTCTTTACAGCGACTGCGCCATGTTATATATCTTTATGCATTTATTCTTGATTAACTTGTGCAAAAATGTTTCACCTCACATGTATGTCAACTTAACAATGTCATTCATTCAAATGTTATTGAGATAAAGAGTGTTCTCATAATATATATATATATATATATATATATATATATATATATATATATATATATATATATATATATATATATATATATATATATATATATATATATATATATATATATATATATATATATATATATATACATAACAACTAACCCTAGCCTTTCAGATTCAGTATTAATTTTCTCCTCCTGAAGATCTCATCGTTCATTTAATATGTGATATTGAGATTATCAGTGCTCCATTCTTCAGTACGTGAACATGTCGGTGGAATTACGCAGTGACAAACGAAAAATTCTCCTTATCGGATTGCCTAGCTTTCAAGTAAATGGTGCAAAATTACCATCTAATCGACAAGTTCTCTCAGTCCTATTTCACAACATTCGTGGGGTTAATTCGACTGTTAGTGAAAGTGCAAATCTTGTGATAAGGGAGTGCATCATATATTGAGAAAAACAAGAATACCAACAAGAGCATTTCCTAACTGTGTTAATGAACTTGTTGATTTGTATCATGTTTTGGAGAGAGTTACAAAAAAATTGTTAGAAAACCCAGGTTACGTTCGAAACTCGTGAGAACAATTTCGAAACTGATCTTGATAATTCGTTCGATATTGCACATGCTGATGTTTTTGAGTGAATGGAAATAGAGAAAGATAAGTCATTTCTAATGAAACAGAGAGAGCCAGGTCGCCCGGAATGCTTAGGTGGTGTAGATAGAAAATTTGCGGAAAAAGAAGAAAAATCTAAACGACGACGATTGAAAGAAGAGGGATGGATCGTTCGACAGAGAGAATCACTGGCTGTTGCATAGTAGGGATATACAGCCGATTTGCCCCCCCCACCACTTGAGGGCGTGATTAATGGCTTTTTTAATGTTCCACCACCACCTCAGGGTGTGGTTAGTTTCTTTTAAATTTTCCTCACCACTTCGGGTGTGGTTGATGACTTTCAAACTTTCCCCACCACTTTGTGGCGTGTCTGAAGACTTTTTAAGCATTTTGGGAATAACGATTGACGAGATGTGACGTCATGTTCATACTGCGGAACGTCAGCAAGCCACGAAGATCCAGCAGCAAGTGATGAGTAGTTCTCACCGCAGTGCTCATCGATGTGGTGGGAAGGAAGAGGGGAGAATCCAACAATGCCACCAACACAGTGAATGGAAGAGGGACATGTTCACGCCATGAGCTTTCACCGACCAATGCTCATATGCTTCCTGAAATCCACCCACTCCAATGATATGGTAGTGGGATGTCACACACACACACACAATACCTCTCGTGGTGGAGAGGGTGAACATCTGCACAAAGCTCCGAATATTGAATGATCATTGCAGCATACAGTAATGTGTTGATGGGGGTTATGACAACACCCCATTAACCACTTCCAACTCTTACCAATACTGTGAGTAGATGTCATACAATGCCTCTCGCGGTATACAGTATTTCTGTAGGAAGCACCAACGGCCACTGAATGTTCATAGCGACACCACGTTAACGCATATAGTTTGGATTGGGATACCCCTACAAGCAACTCCCATTTCTGTAGACACATCCAGATAGTGGAGGGGGTTTTCAGTCGGGTGAGATGAACCCGAGAAGTGTATATAAGAATGCAGAAACCATCGATAGAATCAGTTCGTATCAAACAATTTGGTGAAATCACACTGAAACGAAAATGTATCCCTGTGACTGTGGTAAATCTTTTACTCGTAGTGGTAATCTTCGTCGGCATCAACTCCAGTCTTGTGGAGGAGGTCCATCAGTGAAGAGAGTTAGATTGGATGACGCTGCTGCTCCAACACCTATGTACACATGCAATTTTTGTAATGTGACGATTCCCGTATCGTAAGTGAATTCACACAAAAGAAGTCTCCAACATGAAAATAATGCAAGTGTACAAATGAGCGATGGTGTTCAAATTATAAAGGGTGCTTTCAAATGTCGGATTGCTACATACAGGGTACATTGTTCAATTGTTTCCAGTGATTATTTTTCTTTCTTCAATGAGATTAAACAGAAAGTTGTCGAGTTATTGGAATTTGCCATTAGGTTTCACAAAATTATCAAGGTGAATATGGAAGTATTCGGGAGTTATATTTTTCAAACCCAAAATGTAGAGGACACCAAGTCATTCTACTCCCAGAATAAAACTGTAGACCAGTCTTCTGATTTGGATTCCCTATTCAATGGATTTCGTGATGTTATTATCGCTCAATCTACAGAATTTCAAGAACGTAATTCAGGTGATCCGTTTTTCAATTTCAAAATTTGTTTAATAGTAATATTGATTATTAAAGGTTGAACTTGTGAAAAAATACTGTTTCTGGAGTTGAACGTCAATAAATACAGCCACCTTAGTGGATGTTCTTATGTGAAACTACCAGAATGTATTGAATCGAGGAGGGCTGTGGTAAATGCTTCTGCATTTCATCCTAGTAATCATGCTGATGGTAGAGAGTCACAAGTAACATCGTATTCACATTTCTCTGAGGTTTTGGATGTATCAGGTATGAATTTTCCGGTCAAGATGAATAATGAGTAAATTGAAAGATTTGAGGATAAGAATGATGTTTCAATCAATGTTTATGGTTTGGAAAGTGAATTTGAAAAGGATAAAGTATAATATGGAGTGGTTGGACCACTACGATACTCTCAGAGGAGGCTTAGAAGAGATGTCAATTTATTACTCATCACTGATGACACTGGCAATAGTCACCATTGTTGGATAAAAGATCTTTGAAGATTAGTTTCGAGGCAACTATCCGCCCATGGGCACAAGAAATATTTTTGTGGTGGATGTTCGTCATATTTTTATACTGAGCGACTACCGCTACGTCACCAGGTGAATGACTGTAATCACTTGAGTACTACAACACCATCCACCGATTTCAAAATGAATAAATATGGAAAAATGGTACCTGAAAATCTATTGACGTTTGAAAACTTTGAGAGACAAATGACGGTGCCATTTGTAGTATATGCAGATTCTAAATCAGTTCTCAAACCAATTCAGACAAATGAGCCAAATCCCGAACATTCATACTCGATGAAGACATTCAAACATGAACCTTATTCAGTTCACCATCCAACTCACCAATACCAATACCAATATTCAGTTGCATATCTGATAAAATGTTCATACAGTGATGATCTATCTAAATTTGTTACATATAGAGGTGTTGATGCAGCCCAGAAATTTGTTACGGAAATTAAAAAAAGATCTTAACAACATATATCAGAGACTTCCAGGTATCCTATTCCTATGGATGTACAAACTTCCGAGAAAGAGGAACAGTTTGCTACTGCTGAAAATTGTGGTATTTGCTCGAAACCATTCAGAGATGGTGATGTTAGAGTGCGAGATCATTGTCATCTCACTTGGAAAAAAAGATCCCATGCTGCTCATTCAGCATGTAATTTGAATTTCAAATAACCAAATTTTGTTCCTATTATTTTTCACAATTTAAGTGGATATGATTGCCATCTGTTCATCAAGGAACTGTATAGAGAAAAGGAGAAAGTGGATGTCATTCCACAAACTAAGGAAAAATATATATCATTCACAAATCATCTCATGACACACACCTATACTGATGAATATGGTAGGGGAAAAAAAGGATTATCTGAAAATGAGATTCATAAATAGTTTTAAATTCATGTCGAACTCTTTGGAGAATTTGGGTGCTAACTTGACATCTGATCAATGTATTGAGATGCATAAGTATTTTCCACAAGATGATAAATTCAATTTGATGAGAAAGAAAGGTGTATTTCCTCATAGCTTTGTTGATGATATTGAAAAATTGAACTATTCATCACTTCCAACCAAAAATCAGTTTTATGACGAACTCAATGGTGAACATATATCAGATAATGATTACCGTAGGGCTAAACTTGAATGGAGATTGTTTGAGTGTCAGAATTTGGGTGAATATTCCGATTTGTATTTGAAGTCAGATGTTTGACTGTTATGCGATGTTTTCGAGAATTTCCGAAACATATGTGCAGATGAATATGAATTAGATCCGGCACACTACTAATATTGCACCTAGGTTATCTTCGGATGCTATGTTGAAGTATACGAATATTGAATTGGAATTACTGACTGACATTGATATGATTCACTTTTTTGAAAAAAGGTATACGTGGTGGAATGAGTCGGTGTTGTGAAAGGAAACATATAGCAAACATTAAATTTTTACCGAATCATAATTCAGACGAACCATCTTCATTCATTTCATATTTGGACGCAACAAACCTATACGGTCACAGTATGTCACAACCATTACCTATTGGTGAATTTTAATGGTTGACTCCCAATGGAATTCTGAATCCAGACTTGATGAATGTGAGTGCTGATAGTTCGTATGGGTATGTTTTCGAAGTGGATATTCATTATCCGGAAGAATTGCATGATAAGCATTCCGATCTTCCATTCTCAGTTGAAAATTTGATACTTCCAAGTACAAAATCAAAAATTCACAAATTGATTCCAAATTTGAATGACAAGAGGCGATACATTGTTCATTACAAAAACTTACAGCAAGCTATCGACAACGGTTTAATCGTAATGAACACTCATAGAGTGTTGAGGTTCAAACTATCATATTGGATGAAGCCTTACATAGATTCGAATACTGAAATGCGTAATCAATCTGAAAACAAAGCAGTGAAATATTTTTATGAACTAATGAACAATGGCGTCTATGGAAAGACTATGGAAGACGTGGATAATAGAATTGATGTCAGACTCGTGATACATTGGGAAAATATAAAGAAAAATATAGGTGCTAGTTCTCTGATATCAGGACCAAATTTCACGAGTTGTTCCATATTCACTGAAAATTTGTTGCCATTCAATTGGGTACGGTTGAAGTTCATTATAATAAACCTTGAGTCCTCTTTAATTCCCGATATTTTTAGCTGATATTGATCGATTTTTTTATGCAAATGGGGCTCAAGAGGTCAATATAGATGACAGAAATGATATCCCTACTTTACTTTAAACTGATGACCTAGCTATTTTTGCTCTCTCTGAGGTTTATGTAACAAAAAAACTTAAAGTTCTCGAAAAGTATTCTGCCCTCCTCGACCTCACCGTCATTACCGCTAAAACTTAAATCATGTCTTTCTCTAGAGGTGGTTTTCGAGTGAATAAGCACAAATTTTACCTCAACAACGAACCTCTCTATGTAACGAACAAATACGTTAATTTGGGTGTAACATTTACTCCTTCCTGTCTATTCAGAGAAATGGCCTCAGTTGCCGTCGACAAGGCCAAGCAAGCTGTGAGTGCAATTTTGCCAATTATGTGTGAAGCTAAAATTGATACTTGGTTTCCCTGAATAAAATTATTTGAATCTCTTGCGTTAGGTACCATGTCGAATTGCTTACCTGTTTGGGGTTCAAGATATGTTAATATATTGAAGAGGGTTCAACTATTATTCGTCGAAAGAATATTGCTTGTTCACAATAATTCACCAGATTATGTTGTCCGAGTTGAAACGGCAGAGTTAAGTATGCCTACAATGTATTCAAAATGTCGTTGAACTGGCTGCAAAAATACTAGTGATGGAAGACACCTGGCTGCCGAAATTGTGTTTGAAACAACAAATAAAATAACTAAGTAATACTGATGAAAAATTCAATTGGGCCAGTCAGCTGAAATCATGTTTCGTTTTGGCCAGTGCTGAGGACATATGGAATGATGCCATCATTCATGGAATGTTCAACAAAAGAAAAATTTAGGCCAGCTTTTATGATAAACTTTTTGAAACTGATATTTTACTGATACGAAGATGCACCTTTCTGCCACTTTACAGTAATTCTAGCTATTCAAAAAGAACCCAAAGACTACTTACTGATACAACTACTGATACAGGTCACCTGTACTCTGGCCCAATTGCGTTTGGCCAATAACTTCAAAATTAAATTCACTCTGAATGGGTCGTCTCATCTGATTGACCCCAATGAGATATGCAAAGTCTGCAATCGCCACGAAACCGAAACCATCTCCCATATATTGTTTGAGTGCCCTATCTATAGTGTCTTGAAACCCAGTTATAAATCTCTCGAGTCGTGGGAATCATTACTTTCCTCCATAGACAAACCTTCTCCAGATGATGCCAAAATTATTTCTAGTTTTGTATGGAATATTTTGAGGCTCAGGTCTTTTATACATAATGAATAATCTTCTGCTTCCACTATATATATATATATATATATATATATATATATATATATATATATATATATATATATATATTCCTCAAGAATACGATATTGTGCCACTTGTTAGTTCTTCTTGTGTATTTTTTTCAATACCATGTTTTCAGAAGCAATAAAGGTATTATCATTATTATTATTATTATTAATAAACCACTATATTTGGGATTCTCCATATTAGAACTGTCCAAAACAGTCATGTACGATTTTTTCTATGGTTGTATCGAAGAACAATTTGGAGGCAATGCTTCCTTACTCTACACTGATACCGACTCCCTTATCCTGAAAGTGAATACAGAAAATTTATATGATTTCATTTGAGATAATATAAATGAGTTTGATACATCTAATTACAATGTAGGAAACCAATTCAATATTTCAGTTACAAAGTCAATCCTAGGTAATTTCAAAGATGAGTTTCCCAATGATCTTATAATAAGCTTTCATGGTACAGGTGCTAAAGCATATTATGTGAAATCTGTCGATAGTGAACTCAAGAAGGCTAAAGGCATCAAACGGTCGGTTATAAAGAATGAATCGACATGTGAAGACTATCAAAAAATTGTCGAACAGGGTGGTATGATATTCAGAAAGATGAACTCATTTAGAAGCGTGTAGCATGATATGTATACAGAATTGAAAAACAAAGTTGCATTATCATACCACGATGACAAACGATTTATCATTCCGAATACCACAAATAGTCTCCATGGGGTCATACTGATATACAATTCTATCAGAACGATCCAAACGATAATGTTCATCGGCTATCCAATAATATTGAATTATTTCCTCAGGAGAGTCCTCTAGACCAATTGATTCGTTTATTGAGTGCCGAGATAAACAATTGAAACATTATTCAATGTATTTGAAACCGGAAAATTCATTATTGAATAATATTATATGACTCATCACATACACACACACACGTTATAACATCTATTATTCTTCAACAAATATAAAAAAATGTATTGGAATGTGCGTTGTTTTATTTTTCTACAATTCAACACCTTGTATGAATTGTGAAATAATTATGTGATCAGAAGAAATCATCAGTATGAAAGGTATCGTTGAGGGGTGTAAAAAATGTCCACAGCCATAGATGAATTTGGTCGAAAACGAAAATATGGAGGTAGTGTTGGTCGAGGACCTCCTGGCATCGGATTCAAATTGACACCAGATGACCAATATGATATGCAAAGAAAGAGACTAAATAATACATGTGAACCAATTGCGAAGGGTGATTGTGTAACTGTAGCATACCTCGAGGATAAAATTGAAGAATCCAAGGAGGTCACTATCCTGGCATTACAAGCTGCAATAAAGTCCACAATTGGTAATGTTTTGCGGGACGCTCGACAAGCATTCGATGATGAAATAGCAGAGGCAAGAATAACATTGGCTCGCAAATACAACAATCTGAAATGTCATATTGAAATCGAAGTATCCGATGCAACAGTTGCAGGTACCCAAAAATATAATGCATTAGAAGAAAGAGTTGCAACGTTGGAAAAGGAACATGCCGAGCGGTGGCCAAAGGACAGACTATTATTGTGGTATCCAGGCATAGACATCGATCCAGGTGTTAAAAAATGAATATATCATTGTATGGTGTGCTAATAAATTGAAACAATTCATATCATATTTGCAAATTGTTTTATTTAAATACATTCCGATTAAATTGAAAAGAGATTGTAGCGGTGAACGTTGCTCCGTACGCGCTATTTTCATTTCAATTCACAAAATTGAAAGGATATGAATGGCCTTAGAGCTAATCACTGTCACTTTGAAATACACTTCCTGATTCTTTTCGCCAGATATCCCTCATAGATAATGCAGTCTCATAAAGTCGAGTCGACTCCACAAGCTCTGTCTGCGCCTGCATTTTCAAATATTGGTTTAATTAGTCATCTGTTGAACGGAGTTCGTCAACATCCTCACACATTTTAACCAACTGAGCCTTTGTTATTGCAACTTTTTCTTCGAGTTCTCCAAGAGCTACCTTGTTCATATTGATATTTCGCTCATTGGTATCATATTCGACTACAGTTGCCTTCGCTTTCATAAGTCGACATTTTTTTTCTTTTTTCATCCTCCCATATCGTTATAGTGGAGGAAAACTATTGAGAGATTCAATATTCGAATCACTCTTCGTTACTGCTGGTTCACTATCTACATTCTTTCTCATTTTAGACCATTCTTCTTCGCGATTTTTTTGCCCCGCACGATAACTCTGGATTTTCTCTTAGTGATAGTGGATGATGAAGCTTTAGCCCCCTTTCTCTTGGATGGTTGTGATTTTTCATTCACACTAGGAGGAGAGTCAGTTGAAGAGCACTTGGAATGTGATGGTTGTTACAAGTTGAGATTTTCAACAACAATTTGTTCAGAAGTGTCTATTACATCTTTCGCACCTTCAATCCTGTGAAAATCATTCATATCGAAATCAGTGATGAAGTCTTGAGACGATAAATGTTTTCACAATCAATATTATCAACTTCTACACTTCCACTAAGCAATTGTGGTAATTCAATACTGTAAATGGAATTCATGATGACAACGTTAGTTAGCTCTGAAGCGTAAACTTAATGGAATACAGATGGAAAAGATACAGAAACTTCACTTTTATATTGGGGAAAATGAATTGGTGCATGCGCACTTGATTGAACTATGCACGCGCATGACAATTTTTTTACTTGAGAAGGGTAGACACTACTTGCCACTCTTAACCTAATGAAATAATACAAATATTATATATTCAACACATTTATTTTCCACAAAAAAAAATTATAAAAAAAAAAATTCATTGGGCATCTGTGTGACGAAAACCTCTGCTCCTTCTCCTCTCCAATTGTTCTTCGTGTGTGAGGCACCAACATCCACGGAAGTGAATTCGTTCATTAGGGTGGAGATGCCTTACTTCCTCACACAGCTTCCAAGTACTCCTACATGCAGCGCACTGGTAGTTCCAACAATCCATTGTGTATGTGTCACAATGTAAGCAACGTTGAGGTGCTCGATATTGTGCAGCTGCACAGGTTAAACAAATATTTCGGCAAATACCTATGTTACACCATGCGAGGATTTCGGCACATTTGATCCACTGTCGCCGATCTTCTTTTAGGGTTGAATTTCTTCACTCAGGTCTTCACCAGATCCGCGATAGTGTTGGACGTATTCATCAGGTGGACATTACGTAACACCAAATCACCTGTTATATCACCAGGACGACTAACTTGAGCATCAGCCCCGATGCCCTCATCTTCTTCGTCGCCTGAGTCCCCATCGGAATCTTGAAGATCGTCATTGCAACTTGATTCCAAATCTGATTCCTCAGCATTGTTCATATCGACAACAGCCAACATGTCAAGCACTGCAACACGTTCTTCGGCCATCCCGTTCAATCTGCTGTATATTGTTGATTACAAACACTTTCGATCGCTGAATGAAATTTGAAGTCGCGATCCTGATTTTATATGATTTCAATTGTAGTATGAGTGCTCACCACTTTATTTTCACTACACTACTGAGATTGGGCGTGTTTCTGGTCAGTTATTTCATTTTTTCGAGTAATAAAGGATTTTGTTGTGTTGATACTGTAACGTTTGTTACGGGATGATTTTGTCTCACCCAAGAAGGTACCACGAACGCAATGAAATTCGAACAATATTTTACTAACCTTTGAAACTCCCATTGACAACTATGATATTTTCATATGACTGCTTGTGTATCGAATCAAATATAATTTCTCGACCATTATTAACGGCACGAAGCATTCCTGTTCAGAAATCATTCGCAATCTAAAGATGTTTCCACTTCTTACCAAGGGTTATGTAGGTAAACTGATACGGTGTGTTGATATTCTTGTGGTAGTATTAGGAGTGACCAAGTAGAGTTCACTACGAAAAGATTATGTGACTTGGTGGATTTCGTACCAAGCTTGGCTCGCACATTTCTTTTTGTGGATTAATAGTTGAGCTCTTGGTTGTACCTGGAAGGATTAAACACTGATATGCCAGGAGTGACATCAAACTGCTTTTAGTATTAACCACTTGTCGAAATGTCATTATTATCGATTTGTTTTGTTTACTATCTGTAGCTGTCAGGTTATAAATAGTGACAGATCTTCACATTCTCGGATTACGTTTGAAATCAGTGTTGCCAACTTTGACATCGAAGATAGTTACTGTGGTCAGGCATGTTTCATTCAATTTCGGTTATTGAGTAGTTCAAGGGACGAATAGGAGTTTCAAACATCGATATAGGACAGTTTCTGTTAGACATCTTGCAAATCTGTTCATTTCATTAGTGTTATTGTTTGTGGCAGTAGCGACTTCTTTCGGAAATATTCGGATGCTGTCATGGGAAGCTACCATTATCGAGCATTTTGGATCACAGACGCGGTGAAGGTCATGTTTGCGTACATCTTCCGGTTTGTCTGACAATTAGTGCCAAAGATGGCGTGACATTATTTTATACTTTGCATAGAAAAGTAAATATCAACTACAGCAGATATATTGATGGATAAGGGCGAAAATCGATGCACGAGAATATTATTGGCAGATGAAGGGCAAAAGGCACAGCGGACATAGACATTTTGAACGTCTTGACAAGGGTCATTTTTCGTTTACACGTGAACCCAACCGATCGTATCTTTTGTCGTGAGGATTGAATTATATTTCTCTATCCACAAGGACTGGTGGGATTAAAGACAAGAAGTACTAGAGGTGGTGAATATTTTGGATTCATCCAAAAACCCGTCGAGGGGATTAAATATTCACGTGTTCAGCCATTCTTCAACAAGCCCAATACCATTCAAAAGGTAGGCAAATTCCTCGTGCTAAACCCTCTTTGCATCCCTGACCAGGTCAAGGAAGTATGCTATGTGAGATTCTTCTTTTTAGGGCTTTTTCGTATAGGATATGGAATTTTGAATTAGCTGGTGATCCTTTTCGTATGGGTTATGGAATTTGGAATTAGTTGGTGATCCTTTTTCGTATGGGTAATGGAATTTTGAAATAGCTGGGGATCCTTTTTGTATGAGACCTGGAATTTTGAAGTAGCTGGAGTCTTTCGTATGGAATATAGAATTATGAAGTAACTGTTCTCCTTCGTATGAAACTTTGAAGTAGGAGTTTTCGCCTGTCGAAGGCCTTTTAACGAAGAGATACTATAAGATTTGATAGAACTCATCACCTGCCCCAATCTGCAGGCCAACTATAGGAGCACCCTGAAATAGTCCAGGCATACTCGCAGCCAGCGTTGGATGGGCCCCAAGTATAGTATATGGCAATAAAACATAAGCATATCGCTATTATTTCAAGATATATTTATCATATACCCTTCAGGTATTTTTCCTGCGCTTATTGCTATTGATTGTACAGTATATTTTCATGAATTTATTTTATTGGTCGAATATCATCGACTAGTACACTGACCCTTCGAGCATATATTTCTTTTGTAAGCTGAGGTGATCACCAAGGTTGAGTATAATCCGGAATATTGATATAATACCATCATTAGTGGAAATTTGCTCTTGAAGCGGAGTGTGTACGTACCAGCAGAACACTAACCCTTTATACAAACCGAAAGAAAGAGAAGAGAAATCATTAAAGGATTGTTGAAGAGTGAATGCCATTGTTTTGTTTACTTTTACTGTAACCACCTCTTACTCACCCCACCGCCCGACTGAGTTAGCAAGTGAGCCACTTTCGTTTAGTGGAACACTATAAATTTTTTTGTTATCCTTCACTAAAGACTTATTTTTTTTTTCCAACTTCCCTCTTCAAGGGATCAGTCACGTAACACGTTGATGTTTCCTAGTATGGACGAAAGGGTTCGTTGGCAAAAAATGTTTACAATATTCTGACTGTTTAAGCATTTATAAGCTTGCAGCTTGCCTAATCAGTGAGGTTGGACGCATTCGACGATGAGTTTCGGATGGTAATTATGTTTTCGAGTTCAGGAGATGATCGAAGTTATGGCCGACAGGAATCATACTTTTCACTCGACGGTTCGACGTATGTACTTGTTTGGTGGTATCTTGACATGCCGATAATACAGTTATCTGTCATGAGGGGTTTTGGGTACATTCCTGGCAAGACATTAATTTCAGGTATTCTATAAATTTCGGGTAGTCCATAAATTCGGGATGTTATAAATTTTAGGTATTATATAAATTTAAATCGGCAAATCTGGTTCAATGATCTGATTGTCATAGAGTCGAAAGTGCAATTTTGACAGCCCTTGAAGAAGGTCATCCGGCAACAGGGCCACAGGGATTGACAGCCGAAGTGCTAGAGGGACGCTGTTTTTGTGTCTGGTTTTTTGAGATTGATGTAGAAGAGAGTGGCATCGTGTTGGAAAATTGTTAAAATTGATATTTCATCAACCATCCATTGTTTGGGATTCTATTTTCCAACTGTATGAAGTTTCCTGATATCGTTGGTATTTGAGATTGCTGTGAGGCATTTAATTTTTGGAAACTTACCCGCTGAGGGAATTATAACCACTTATCTTCTATTCAGCTCAGTTCTTCAGGTACGCATTACAGCAAAACTATGTTATTTGAGCCCTGGGCAATCCTCTATGTACATTGTAGGTTACTACCTGGAATATCCAGTTTATCAGGAGATCAGGTGTCGTTGATCCTTTGACCAGGATTTGAAACATCATTAGGAAGCCTTCTGAAAGTCTAGTTGATCATTTATACTTGGGCCTTCCTGGAAAAAGGTATGAGGTCAATTCAACGTTGTGAGCGAAGAGTCATGAGTTTCATTTCAGGGTCCTTGTGCGGTGGGATCTAGACTGCTATCCTTGTACGGTGGTATCTAGACCGCTATCCTTGTGCGGTGAGATCTAGACCGCTATCCTTGTGCAGTGTGGCTTGAAGCTATCATTCTGTGTGGTGGTCTGAATCGATACTTCGGAAAAGTTGTCTTCCTGCAGTATGGTCTGAGGAAGATGTGAATGCCTGATAAGAATAGCGGCTGTACTCTCTGGACTGTCCACTGGAATTAGCTGATACTTTCTGAATAGCTCATGGTCATCATCACCGCAAGTCATAAAGCTTACATTTTATTTTAAATTGGAAAACTATTCAGTGTCTCCTCCGCAAACCACAAGTCTTATGAATTTTTTTATTATAATTGAAATGATATTCATTAATGGTCACAAGTTGACTACACTGTGAACGCTTCAGGTAAGGTGCACCCTACGTAGTTGCGGTTTTATTTTTGGTACCAAACGTACCAGACCCTGTACAGGTATATATTCATATTTTTTTTGTATAATTGATGAACCCATCTATTGACATTCAACTGGGTTATACCTACCCTTCAACAGTTCCTAGTTAGTTTTTTTGTTTGGTTCTGGCTGTATATCAAAATTGTTTTGCGCTAATTACATACCTACTTGAACTTGATTAGTTGTTGTTACTTCCGAGTGTCTTATAAATACTCACGTCGTGTTATATGAGAATCAGTATAAATTCTAAAGGGTTAGCTCAGGATCATATAACTGGCGCCCATTTTTTTTCAACATCTTGAATATTTTAGTCTGTATGACCCACTCCCGTCTCCACTAGAGTTTAGTCGCGAGCTTAACCCGTCAATCGGACAGCTTTTCGGTCGTTCTACTAGAGTATGTGGCAGAACAAATGGCGCCCAACGTGGGGCCCAACGTTTTTGGGTAAATAAAATCATTTTCTTGTCAGCTGGAACTGTTGAAGTGGTGTTCATATATAAGGTGACACTGATTTTTTTTTGTAATTAATATTTTTGAAGGTTGACTTTGAGAGCTGTTGAAGTAGTACCGCTACACAAGGTGACACGAAAATTTCTTTACTCAATATTGTTGCAGAGTTATATACAGGGTGACACATTCTCAGTGTTACTTTTAATTTACTTCACTATTTAGTGATATTCAAGGGGGCGATAATAAGATAAGTTTCTGATATATTTATTTTATTGAACTTGGTGAATTTGATTTCAATATGGAAGGGAAATTGCATGTAGACCGTCTTGATAAGGAAGAATTAACTTATGAATTGGCTCTTCGAGGAGTCACTGATGAAACTGTAGTGGCAGAGATGAGAAAATGTTTAAGGGGATATTTAAATTTAGAAAAAAGTAAAACAGAGATCAAATACCCTAAGTATCCATTTTCATTTAAGGATGATTCAGATTACATTGGGGTAAAAATTACAGAAATTCAGAATCTGATATCCGATTTTGCAGGGGAGGAATCTGATTCAATTTTTTTAAAAATCAGTTCCAAACTCATGCATTTGTTCATGCGTGCGGAAAGGACAGTTGCAGGTTCGGATGAAGAGCATGCAACTAAGACAAACTATTTAATGCAACTCCTCAATTTTCAATCCGAATTGAAAACACGGGTTAGGAAATATAAAAGGCTGTCACAGCAAAATCATACTCCTTTGGAATTGAGTGTCTTAATGTCATCCACTTCTATTTCAAGCACTTCGGAATCTGAGGACTCTGATGAAGACACAGCGGTCAAGGTGGTTAGCCACCCAGCTCCTTCTACTCTACCAGATCAGTGTAGAGGAGTACCGGTTTCTAAATGGAACCTATGTAAATTTGATGGGAATATTTCTCGTTGTTCTCTTAGTGCCTTCTTGGAGAATGTAGAGGAACTTTGTATTCTCGAGGTGTTACGGAAGCTCAGTTGTTCACTTCGGCCAGTGATCTTTTTACTGAAAAAGCTCTTATTTGGTTTAGGTCAATTCGACCAACGATTCATTCTTGGTCACAGCTTGCGAAAGAGTTACGGCTCCAATTTTTACCGCCCAATTATAATGAAAATTTTTTTAAGGAGGTGAGACAAAGAACTCAAAGTCCCACTGAGACCATTGGAATGTATATTGCAGTTATGAATAATATGTTTGATAGATTAACCATATCAGTAAATGAAGAGACTCGTTTGAAAATATTAATGAGAAATATTGCACCTTTTTATCAGAGTCAGTTGGGCTTAGTTGAAATTGACTCGATAAGTCAC
The DNA here is from genome assembly GCA_032362365.1 of Zygogramma bicolorata. Classification (NCBI taxonomy): domain Eukaryota; kingdom Metazoa; phylum Arthropoda; class Insecta; order Coleoptera; family Chrysomelidae; genus Zygogramma; species Zygogramma bicolorata. The sequence continues at coordinate 16,543 of JAVJAQ010002346.1, read as the reverse complement.
CTTTTAGAATTGGGACGTCAATTAGAAGCGCGTAAAGAAGCAATTGATTCTTTTGTTCCGCCTCCAAGAAATAAAAATGCTCTTATGGAACCGGACTTAGCCTATATTTATTCGGGAGGGCCATCTTCTTCATTTAGTCAGGTGGATGCAATAATAACATGCTGGAATTGTAAAAATCAAGGACGTACTTCAAAGCAATGCCCCTCCTCTGTTCGTACTAAATATTGATTTGAATGTGGTCTCTCCAATTTTACAGTAAGGACTTGCCACAAATGTAATAATCGGTCGGGAAACTAGTAATGGAGTCCATGGATAGCCGTAATGGTGCCTCCTTGTTACATCCGGCTGATCTCTGTTTACCTATGAAACAAAAGGTTATTCTTGAATATGTGTTGGCTCATGCGCAGAATGATGAGCGACCTTACTTGTCGGTATCTGTCTTTGGTATTAATTTGCTTGGGCTTCTTGATTCAGGTGCTTCCAATACAATAATTGGTGGACCGGGTTGGCAACTCTTGAGGAAACTTAATCTCAAACTGAATACTGATAATATAGTTACGTGTCGGGTTGCCAATGGACAAACCTGCTCCAGCATTGGTACGGTAGATATTCCCATGAAATTGGTCTCGGTAGTGTAGTATCTGCCTATCAAGCGGAAGGCCAGGGTTCGAATCCTCGCCGGGCCACCGTGCTGGGTAATCGCACGTTAAAAGGTAAGGCCTCGTTGATCCATTGCTCGCACAAGTTTCGACTTCTGAGGGTTGACGTTCGTCAGCTGGTTAACGGAACGAACAATTTTAGAACAACAACAACAATTACGGCTTTACTTCATGCTTCAATCTTGGGGATTGGCTTTTGGAAAAAAATTTGAGATTGTTCCTGATCTTCGAAGGGGAGAGTGGGTTTTTGCAAATAATCCTCAATTGCCTTACAATCAGAAGAACATTTAACTCCGGAACAAGCACAAATTTCAAAGGAATTGGTACAAACTGCATTTCAGGAAATGGGCGACAAATTAGGCTGTACGGATCTAGTCCATCATGTTATCAAAACTTTTTCCCCCCCTATTAAGCAACGGTATTATCCGGTCAGTCCGGTTATGCAAACTCATATTGATGCTGAATTGAACAAATTGCTGGCTCAACCAGTCCGTGGTCTTGGATAAGCTTCGTGATGCTCAATTTATTTCTTCAATGGACATTAAATCCGCATATTTTCAGGTCCCTCTTGATGAATCATCACGTCCCTTGACTGCTTTTACTGTTCCGAATCGAGGTTTATACCAATTTCGTCGCCTTCCGATGGGTTTATCTAACAGTCCAGCTACTTTTCAGCGTTTTGTTGATCGTATATTGGGCCCTGAGCTGGAGCCCCATGTGTTTGTTTACTTAGACGACATCATCATTGTCACCCAAACATTTGAGAAGCATATCGTAGTTCTGGAGGAAGTCTTTGACCGTTTGAAAAAGGCGACTCTAACCGTTTCCAAAAATAAATGTCACTTCTGTCGTCCTGAACTGTTAGATTTGGGTTATATCGTAGATGCTACTGGATTACGAGTAGATCCGGAAAAGGTCCGCGCAATTTCAGATATCCTTATTCCCAAAGGTGTTGTGGAAGTTCGACGCATTCTTGGCTTAGCCTCTTGGTATAGGCGATTTGTACCAAATTTTTCCACTCTGACAGCGCCTCTTTGCGATTTGTTGCGCAAGAATAAGACTTTCCATTGGAGTTCGGAATGTGATGAAGCTTTGAACAGCTTGAAAGAATGTCTTATAAGTGCACCGGTACTGTCTTGTCCCGATTTTTCATTGCCTTTTGTGATTGAGACCGATGCTTCTGGCTATGGTATTGGAGCGGTGTTAACACAATCACACCCTGAGGGAGAGAAGGTCATATGCTATTTATCTAGGTCCCTTTCTCGACTGGAACGTAATTACACTACGACGGAATGGGAATGTTCGGCAGTCCTGTGGGCTATCGAGAAACTCAGACCTTACATTGAAGGATCTCATTTCACGGTGGTCACAGATCACGCGAGCCTGTTATGGTTAAACCGATTACAATCTCCTTCTGGTCGTTTGGCCCGCTGGGCTATACGTCTTCAACAATTCGACTATACCATTGTTCATAGAAAGGGGAAGGAACATGTCGTACCGGACACCTTATCTCGAGCTGTTCCTATCGTTGATGCTCTCAACATTTCTGTAGACAGTACCAATCGGCCTGTCATTGAAAAAGGAGACAAATGGTACCAAAGAATGGTAGAGAGAATATCAAAATCACCACATAAATTTCCTTCTTGGCAACTTTTCCAGGGAAAGCTTTTTAAGAATATAACACCCCGCGTTCCTGAATTGGCTACCGTTTCTGACTATTGGAAAGAGGTTATCCCTCGTTCTTCGAGGAAGGCTTTGATTGAGCAGATCCATTCTGAGTTGTTGCATGTAGGAGTTTTCAAAACATTCCACAAACTTGCAGAAAAATATTATTGGCCGAAACTGCGCTCGGATGTAGCTTCATTTATTCGTCAGTGTAAAACTTGTCAGTCAATCAAACCTGAGCAAAAACGCCCTCCGGGATTGATGTTGTCAAAGCAAGTAGCGATATCTCGCCCCTTTGAATTACTTTCCGCTGATTTAGTAGGTCCCTTACCCAAGTCTCGTTCTGGTAATCAATATATTTTTGTCGTTTCTGATTGTTTCAGTAAATTTCCACTCTTGTTTCCCCTTCGTACAGCCACAACTGCAGCCATCATTAAAATATTGGATGCTCATGTATTTTCAGTCTTTGGCGCACCCAATTCCATCATCGTGGATAATGGTTCTCAATTCCGCTCTAAAGATTTTGTAAAGTTTATGGACAGTTATCATGTTAAAATTCAATATGTAGCTTTATATCATCCTCAGGCAAATCCCTGTGAAAGAGTAAATAGGGTTATCAAAACTATGTTGAGATCCTACCTGTCAGAAGATCAGAGAGGTTGGGATCAACGGTTGAGTCAAGTGGGATTAGCAATCCGTTCGACGAAACATGAAGTGACGGGTTTTTCTCCTAATTTTATAGTATTTGGACGAGAAGTACCTCGCAGGGGAAATAACGCTCCTCCCCAAGAGATTACTTTTGATAGATCGGCACTTACTGAAGACCGTGAGCAAGTATTGGAAAAATTCTATGCTGAGGTGAAGGTTAAGTTAGGGAAAGCTTACGAACAAAATAGCAAGACCTATAATCTTAGACGTCGTGATGTTCAATATTCTGTTAATCAACTCGTTTGGAGACGAAACCATGTTTTGTCTAACGCTGCCCAATATTTCAGTGCCAAGCTGGCTCCTAAATTTGTTGGTCCTTTCATAATCTCGAAACGGGTATCTCCTTGGACTTATGAGCTGAAAGATGAGGCTGGTAATGATCGTGGAGTTTGGCACGTCAAAGATCTTAAAGCGGATTGATGAAGAGTCATCATAATAAGGCTGGACTTTTGGATGTGGGTTAGAAGATGGCTGACCCTTGCATTGGGCATAAAGCAACTTGGACTTAGCACCGTCCCCATCTAGTGGCTGAGAATACACTTCTTTTTTTATTATTTGTGAAGGTATTTTCAGATCCATGACAGTAATTCCGCTGTTGAGAAATGAATATTCCAAAATGCATAATGTTGTTCTTATAGTTAAGGTGCCTTTAAGAAATATGTGCTATTGGTTTGAGGTCCTAGGTTAGTTTTGGTTGCAGTTGGCTTTGAATTTTTTGTGTCTTCCGGTACCTTTTTTTCGTATTACTTTTCCGTCATTTGCATATGCTCTATGCTCTGGATACTATATGCTGTAGGTATGCTCCATGCTCTCTTTTCCTTTTTGTTTTTTTTATCTATTTTCCTTAGCATTCCGACGAACGATATGAATGGTGGTCTGTCGTACTTTTGTTGTAATCTCTCTATTGTTGTTATTGAAGATAACTCCCACCCTATTTTTGTTATTTTTTTTGGAGGATGGTTGTTCTGGGGAGTTTTATAGAACATGGAATGTTCCCTACAGGATCTCAGTTCGGTCCTAGGATACGTTGGGTCCTTAGAGAGCACCACCAGAATAATCATTCTTTTATCCTGAAAGGTTATCCATCAATAAAGCTTCATCTGTATTTGAAGGACCCCGTTCATGTTAGTCTCTGGATGTGGGTGGTAATTGTTTTCCTGAACCATCTTAACTACAAATCAGGTTTAATTCTTTCCATTTCACATATCCTTCTTTGTGTTGTTTTTGAAATTCTCCCGCTCAGTACCTCTTCAAGGTCCGAGTTGAATTTTGGGAGTTTCGGCACTGACAATAGGCCATAACTATTGTTGGGATGGCAGCTCCCGGATGCTGGACAATTTCTGTGTGGGTTCGGCTTGGTGGATCGCTTGGGCTGTTGTGGTGCGCTTTTGAGTTGTTCGGAGGCTGGACGTGACCAAAAAACGAGACGTTCCATGCTGCTTGGGCCGTGCAATTTTGGTTTTGTTGGATTCTCTTCCATCTCTCGTCCAACCATGGCTGGTCTTCGGGTGATTCGGAGCGAAGTTGGATAGCTGGAGTGGTCTGACGGGCTGGGTTCCATCCACAGAAATTTTGATGGGGGTTGATAAAGTTGAGGTGCTTTGTCATCGTAAATATTCAGCCTCCATCCTGTTCGGATGTTAAGATTTGTTTTTGGGGTTTATATAAGTTTTTTTTGTATTTGGATACTTCACACAGGCAAAATCAACCAATTCTCGGTTGATTTTCTTCAAAGTAGGGGGAGAATTTGTAACATTAATGTTTCCTAGTATGGACGAAAGGGTTCGTTGGCAAAAATGTTTACAATATTCTGACTGTTTTACCTCTCTAACATACTCGCATCATATGAATCCATCGTGCCTTTACGGTCCTATTGTTTGGCCATATTCGTATTTCATCTCCTAATTATTATTTACATCTCGAGTATTTCAACATTTAGGTTATTATTTACATTTAATAAATCAGCTGTCCACCTCTTCTTCTTAACATTCGGGAATCCGTTGTTCCTTCCTCCTTCCAGTATGAAGTTAGGCATTTATGAGCTTGCAGCTTGCCTAATCAGTGAGGTTGGACGCATTCGACAATGAGTTCCGGATGGTAATTATGTTTTCGAGATCAGGAGATGATCGAAGTTATGGCCGACAGGAATCATACTTTTCACTCGACGGTTCGACGTATGTACTTGTTTGGTGGTATCTTGACATGCCGATAATACAGTTATCTGTCATGAGGGGTTTTGGGTACATTCCTGGCAAGACATTAATTTCAGGTATTCTATAAATTTCGAGTAGTCCATAAATTCAGGATGTTATAAATTTTAGGTATTATATAAATTTAGATCGGAAAATCTGGTTCAATGATCTGATTGTCATAGAGTCGAAAGTGCAATTTTGACAGCCCTTGAAGAAGGTCATCCGGCAACAGGGCCACGGGGATTGACAGCCGAAGTGCTAGAGGGACGCTGTTTTTGTGTCTTGTTTTTTGAGATTGATGTAGAAGAGAGTGGCATCGTTTTGAAAAATTGTTAAAATTGATATTTCATCAACCATCCATTGTTTTGAATTCTATTTTCCAACTGTATGAAGTTTCCTGATATCGTTGGTATTTGGGATTGCTGTGAGGCATCTAATTTTTGGAAACTTACCCGCTGAGCGGATTATAACCACTCATCTTCTATTCAGCTCAGTTCTTCAGGTACGCATTACAGCAAAACTATGTTATTTGAGCCCTGGGCAATCCTCTATGTACATTGTAGGTTACTACCTGGAATATCCAGTTTATCAGGAGATCAGGTGTCGTTGACCCTTGAACCAGGATTTCTACCACCTGGAGCATTGTAAATTACTATCTGGAACATCCAGTTTATCGAATCAAGTGTCGTTGCCCTTTGACCAGGATTTGAAACATCATTAGGAAGCCTTCTGAAAGTCTAATTGATCATTTATACTTGGGCCTTCCTCGGAAAAGGTATGAGGTCAATTCAACGTTGTGAGCGAAGAGTCATGAGTTTCATTTCAGGGTCCTTGTGCGGTGGGATCTAGACTGCTATCCTTGTACGGTGGAATCTAGGCCGCTATCCTTGTGCGGTGAGATCTAGACCGCTATCCTTGTGCAGTGTGGCTTGCAGCTATCATTCTGTGTGGTGGTCTGAATCGATACTTCGGAGAAGTTGTCTTCCTGCAGTATGGTCTGAGGAAGATGTGAATGCCTGATAAGAGTAGCGGCTGTACTCTCTGGACTGTCCACTGGAATTAGCTGATACTTTCTGAATAGCTCATGGTCATCATCACCGCAAGTCATAAAGCTTACATTTTATTTTAAATTGGAAAACTATTCAGTATCTCCTCTGCAAACCACAAGTCTTATGATTTTTTTTATTATAATTGAAATGATATTCATTAATGGTCACAAGTTGACTACACTGTAAACGCTTCAGGTAAGGTGCACCCTCCGTAGTTGCGGTTTTATTTTTGGTACCAAACGTACAGGTATATTCATATATTTTTTGTATAATTGATGAACTCATCTATTGACATTCAACTGGGTTATACCTACCCTTCAACAGTTCCTAGTTTTTTTTTTTGGTTCTGGCTGTATATCAAAATTGTTTTGCGCTAATTACATACCTACTTGAACTTGATTAGTTGTTGTCATTTCCGAGTGTATTATGAATACTGACGTCGTGTTATATGAGAATCAGTATAAATTCTAAAGGGTTAGCTCAGGATCATATAACTGGCGCCCATTTTTTTTCAACATCTTGAATATTTTAGTCCGTATAACCCACTCCCGTCTCCACTAGAGTTTAGTCGCGAGCTTTACCTGTCAATCGGACAGCTTCTTGGTCGTTCTAGTAGAGTACGTGGTAATACACTCCTATTGGTTGACATAGTCGTGTGTCGAGGTAAAAGTTTGGGGGTATTGTATTCCGATCGACTGGCCGGGCAAGAAGCTTCACTCTAATTGGATGGGTGAGAATACAGGGTGAGGCGTCTGGTGGTATTCTGATTAACTCGTTGGGTAGCGTTTCTCTGATTGGGTGGTTCAACATTGTGATTTGGCTGGTAGTCTCACTCTGATTGGGTGAGTGGGGATATGACGATATGTTGATTCATAATTGGTTAACGTGCACTATGGAATGTATTTCCAAAGCACTCCACCACATTCCCTCTTGTATATAATGTGGTGAAGAACTGACTTTCACATAAATCTCTCTACAATGTCTAGTGCTGATTCCTTTAGTGTACAAGAAGAATCAGGGCCAACGATGGGGCCCATCCAAGTTGAGGAAGTGAGTTCTTCAACTGATACTGTGAACGACACCAGTGATGCAAACTCCATCGAGTTTTTGCATCATCATGATGGTTTTCCTGAAGGATACCATAATCAACGATTGGCAGAAGAGGAATCAGACATTGAATCGGAAATGGGTTCTGATAATGAAGATATATACAGTCTATCATCTGATACTGATGACTATGATGCAGATAAGGTCATGATAATATCTGATGATGGAGAGATGGACATTGATGACATTATCAGTCTCTCCTCCGATGATGATCAATACTACTAATTGCATAATCAATAACAGCAAAAATAAAACAGCCCCTTCCAGGAGTACCAGACAAAAATATAAAACATTCCTTATCAGGGATACCAAACATCTTCATAAAAAAAAACATTGACTGAAACTGATTGGTCGGGTAAGAATCCGGTGGTGAGACATTTTGAATGATTGGTTGGGCCCTCTAGCTTCTCTCTGATTGGATTAGGTGATGATTGGTGGGGTAGGTAGCTTCACTCTGATTGGATGAGGTAGTAGCTTCTCTCTGATTGAGAAAGGTTGTAGAGTGGGGGTAAAATGGGGAGGTGGCTATACTTGGTGGGAGTGAAGTTGGGTGTATAAAACGAGAGGTCCTCTTGATAATTTACCATTGTGCAGTGACCAGCTGACCAGAAGCCAACTACTACCAGTTCCCAGCAGAAGCAGAAGATACCAGTTCAACAGATAGTTGGTAAGTTAACATTGCTTTATTCGTGACCCTGTCTCATTGTATGTGGTTCCTTATTATCAGCCATGGAATTCAATACCGAAGCTGTATCAACTAAGATTTTTGCCTAATTAACGGCGCATTCATTGAGAAAATGCCTCGTAGATGCAGTCGGGTCTCCACTTCCACTTCGAGTTCATCTCCGAGATCATCTTCGAGTTCGCAGTCGAGTTCAACTTCCTCTGACAACACCACCACTCCTGAGTCGAAACATGCCACGACGGAGCAGAATGCTCCAGGAGCTGAGGTGATTAGATCGAGACCATCGTCGGACACCGTTGTAAAAGAGTTTTTACAACGGGAAAGAGTGCCAGCCCCTCTGTCTTCCCTAGAGACATCTTCTAGTGGTAGTGCAGTGAAACGGGCCTGTGAGGACGACAACGATGGAAATCACCGACGAAAAAGATGAGAGCCAGCGGGGTCCAACCATCTTCATCTGCATCCAAAACTTTCAAGAAGCCTCGAGTGGTGAAAAAAAATAAGGCTGAAGATGATAGTGCGGATGACTTCCTGCCATCTAAGCGGCAGCCTTCCACGATGTCACGTGTGGTGGAGAAGAGGAAGGTTGAGGACTATGACAGTGACGACGACTTCCAAGACCGTCAACAAGTAGGCGACCACCAACAAAGAAGCCCCGTGTCCGTGCAAAGAAGAGGCCGATTCCCAAGTACAGGAAGGTTTGTAATAGGACAAACCCCTTTTCTGGAAGTTGGAAGTCCTCTTCTAGAGCTGGGTCCGCAGAGACGCCATTGGTGGAAGAAGAAGTCCCGATATCTCCAGTGGCAGCTGTAATTGAAGCGGAGAGGTTCCCAATCCGTGAAATAGCTGCTGCAGAGATACCTGCGAACCCTGCACCAGAGAAGCCATCTTCAATGCCTCCAGTAGTAGCTGTACTCTTCGATGTCGTTGAACCGGAGAGGCCCTCTATGTAGCGGCACCAATAGAATTAAAGGAGCTTCTTATCGTCTACATTTCCTCAATCCGAGCTGCCCATACCGATATCGTCAAGTTGTCGAGTCGATATAAGATATCGCTTGATGAAGCAGAAAGAGCTCACAATGAGGTGAGTCGGAAAATTGCTGAATGTACTCGGTGTAAAGAGGAAAATTCCAGGAAGCAAGAAAAAACCGTTAGGGAGATGGCTAAACTGAAGAGAAAGATGGCAGAAGTTGTTGGGATGGTCACTACTTTGTGATTAAGTGGACTGTATTTAGTAGTAGATATATTTTATTGAAAAATATTGTGAAATTACTACAGAATGACAATGACCAAGAAATTATTTGACAAAAGCCTTCATCGATACTAATCAACAACCATTGGCGGCACACGCGTAAGGGTTTCAACATCCCGCCCACCTTGAAAGGAGTTCACACTTTCAACAGGACACCTCACTGGTTAGGCAAAATGCACAGTTTTGTAAGAGATCGGCAAAAAGTTTCAGTAGAAGTGCGAACATCAGCTACTCGGCAAATTCCGTCGTTTCCGGGATATAGGGTTTCGACTCTACCTAGCTTCCATCGTAGAAGGTGAATTATCCTCCTTGATAATAACCAGATGACCAACCTTGATCAATTGTGAAGACATCTGGGACCATTCGGCTCTAGTTTGCAGCTCGGATACATGTTCTTTGCTCCATCTCGTCCAAAATCTCTGAGTAAGTGCATGTAGTTTTTGATATTGGTTTAGTCTATTTTCAGGAACGTTGGTCACATTTTTCTCTGGTATTGCGATTAACGGTCGGCCAATGAGTAGGTGCGAAGGGGTTAAAGGATTAAGGTCATGGGTATCATAAGACATAAAGGACGGGAATTCAGAATGCTTTCTACTTGACTAAGAACTGTACTAAATTCTTCGAAAGTTAGTTTGGATTCACCTATGACCCGCTTTAAATGAAACTTGGAACTTTTTATGCCGGCTTCTTGAATTCCTCCGAAAGTTGGAGACCGGGAAGGAATAAAATGCCATTGAATTCGTTCATTTACCAAATAATCGGATATGTTTATATTCACTGAAGCAATAAAATAATACATTTCTTGTAACTCCCTGTTTGTCCCGACAAAGTTAGAGCCATTGTCAGAGTAAATGTTAGACGGTTTACCCCTGTAACGTTTTCTTTGTTCAGAGTATAATGCGAACTATTTTATGGAATTCACTGTATACGTGTCATGTTCGATCACGATCCTAGTGATGCTCTCTACTGATAGGTGCCACCAGACAACAATGAATTCTAGACTAATATTTATCATTTATAATGATATCTATACCTAGAACATTCCAGGTTCTACCCGTCTCTATTAGATGGCACACGACTTCACTCTTCCGAATCTCAAACACCATTTCTGTCCTCTGAAAATATTTTTCAATATTGTGGATAGTTACCAAGGTGATGTGATATGATAAGCGGCTTCGCCTCTCTGCCTCAGCAAATTGTGTTTATGCATTATTTCTCAATTGGATTTGTTATGCTGTATAGCTTTTGCTTTTTCATCACTTTGTAGATCATTTAATAGTAGGTTTCATACCTATTTGGAATAGAAACCTTCCTTTATTGGGGTAAGTTTTTTAAGTCCCCAGTTTTTTAATTTAATTTGCCTAAAAAAAAAGAATTGACCCATTCTCCAATCCTGTGAATATTCATTCATAATTCTCTCGTAGGGTTTCTTCTGGAGAGTACCAACACATTTATCTGAGAAAAGCTTCCGACTTCGAAATTTGTTATATAATAAATTTGATTTACTCCAATCTCCGAATCACCTTCGTCAGCCGAATCCGAAGTTTTGGTACTAATTGGCAGATTCAGATTTCTACATTTCCTGAGCACTCCTCTACTCCACATTCATGTAACAGAAGACATTTTTTATACGAGAGCACTGTTACAAGAGGTCGTCGTCTCTTTAGGACATTACCCAGAACTACAAACACCATCATCCATCGTGGGAAATTAAGGCCAGATTTTCGATATTTTCCGATTCATTATTTTTTTATTTGATTTATTTCTCCATAACTAATAACGAAAAATTATTGGCACTGATATATTTGTCATTCAAAATTATTGCTTTGAAGAATCAATCTTATTTTTTTACTACGAGTCATTATATAAGACTCACACTTGTTACGCTGAACATATTACTATTCACAGGCGGATTATATAATATTAATGTTGATCATACTCAACTTGGATTCTCCTAAACATTTGATTATTTGAATGCTCGAATTATTAAATGATATTTTATTTTGAAGTTGTTTTCGTTTTTCAACAGAGATCAGTGGAATATTTTATGTAGTCGCTGGATAATATTTTGTCACGTCACGTAATATGAATTTTGTTTTCCGTGGTTGGCATAATTCCAAAATACTACTGTTTCAAATCCGGTGGCGCCCTATTCAACATCAATTTTTTTAGTTTCCTCTTACTCACCACCCAAAGAAGTTCCCTGACCAAGAGCACCATGCAAGTGTCCTTTTTGATAAAAAAAAAAGGTTACATGAATGGCGCCCAACGTGGGGCTTGAGGAAACCTGCATAACTTTTATTGTATATTTATTTTCAATATCCAGACTTCATAAAGTATTTCGGGTAATTCTCCAGATTGTTTTTGTTGTAAATCGAAAACTCAGTCAGCGAGTATAGATTAAGCATAAAAAGTGTTAACAGATTTTTCGTGCTCTGCATTCCTATTCCTTTGATCGTGTGCGAAAGGTGAACAAACATTTTCTTAACTTGTTGAACTGAAATATTCGATTGGCATATTTCGTGGTTTTGGAGAATTTCTGTTGGAATTTTGGTAGTTGTTTGTCTATGAATTTGCGCATACATTTTTACGAATCGATTGATTTGAAGTTGCTTCAGATTTAAATTGAAATTGTATTGACACCGATCGGCAAGTTTATGAGTGAAAAAAACTTGTTTGTCCGTAGGAATCTGAATTACCTTTTCTTTTTTACATTGGTGCTGTCTTACCTTATCTTTGATTTTCTATTTTTATGGTTGTCTGTGCACTTGAATTCCAACTCGCATAAACTTTACACAATGGAAGATATCTTCAACGTGAATCATTTGTTGGCTGATGAGCTTGATTATGAATTGAAAATGAGAGGAATTGTATCTCAAAAGAATCAAAGTGATAAGAGAAAAGTTATAGCTAGGTTATTAGAAAATGAGAGAGATATTCCGGGAAAATTGATCGATATGACGGTATACGCGGTTGATTTTGAAAGTGAGAAAAAAGCCATCGAGAATACATTATCATCAATTACGTCTTTAATTAACGATTTTGAGGGTAGCAGTAGTGACTCCTTATTTTTGCGGCTCACATCAAGGTTAAATCACCTCGGCGGTAGAATAAAACGAATGCTTTTGCCAGATGATCCAAGTAACCCGGATAATGGTCTCGGTAGTGTAGTGGTTAGCATATCTGCCTATCCAGCGGAAGGCCGGGGTTCGAATCCTCGCCGGGCCACCGTGCTGGGTAATCGCACGTTGAAAGGTACGGCCTCGTTGATCCATTGCTCGCACAAGTTTCGACTTCTGAGGGTTGACGTTCGTCAGCTGGTTAACGAAAACGAACAACAATGAAAGTATAAGAGCAACTGTGAAATCATATAAAGACGAAACTCATGCAACATGTTTGATTTTGGAAAATGACCTACATGAAAAAGTGATAGGTTGCAACCCCCTTTTTTAAAAAATATTACATAAGAAGAAGCACTGCAGACGGCAGCTCTTCGTCGGAGAACACTATGGGTTCGATTGTTGAAAAAATGATATTGAAAATAATTTGGAAATGGCATGCCAAGGGCGCCACGCAGATAATAATAATTAAGATTCCGTATTTGACCAACAGCGAACATCAAATAATTTCAAACTAGAATGTTCCCAAAAAGTTACATTGACATTGGCTATATAGAGAGATGGACAGAAATAAAAAACAAACATTGTGCTCTAACATCCTATATTGGTGTTCTCGATGAATAGCGGAATGTTTTCATTCATACATGTTTAAATCGGTTACATCTAGGTACACATAACCTCAAGTATAAAATCTCAACAGATTGATAAAAACGAATAATAATTTATGAAATCTAGAAGATGTTCAATTATGATTTATAAAATCTAGATGTTCTTAAGCATATGTGTATATCTAAATCTTACTTAAATGTAGACAGTTCTCAGCCTTTCGAAGAAAGTGCTAATTTTAATATGTAAGAATAGTAAGTTGAATAAGTATACACACATACTTAATAGAAGGTAGACTTATCTGTTATATAGTCGTAGTTATCTCCTGGAGAAAGTTGAAGTGGATGGTGTGATCTTCTTAGAGCACAGCTTTTTTAAAACAGCGAGGACATCACAGGAACAGTAAAGAACTGGCACACAGATGTAAGGTGTTTCCATTTGATACGAAGGAGGCTGTAATTACTTCTACTATTCAGCACCAAAGTTTTGAAGAACCATGAAGAAAGACTAAAGAATAGGCAAGAAAAAACCCTAAAATAAAACAACACCATTATTACCTTGGTATAAGAAACACTTTGAATGGTTTAGAGCCATAGGCTGAGCATAGCAGTGTTCATTTATATGCATACCTTCATCAAGGCCGAAACGATCTGTCAGACTACTAACAAGGTGTCTCACAGGACCAAGAAACGTACTCCAGGATCTTTCAGAGAATGTAATGTGCTTCATATACAAATCCAAATAAATGTGGAGATCCGAGTCTGTTGAGATTTATATCTCAAACCATTCCAGAACATATTGTATATGTATATCTAAATGAGTTTCCATAACAGTAGATTGTTGATTTATGACTTTTGAAGTAACTTGTCAATTATTACTGTCACATAATTATCTTACCCGAATAAACCTTGTAAGAAGAACCAATCTACTCTCTGATATTGCCACGACGTCTCACTGGATCCCCTTAAAGTCCCTTCTCTCCCTGAACATTGGTCCTTCGAGCTACGGATACTGGTTCTTTGAGCTACGGATATCGGTGCGCTAGCTGGCAAGTTTCGACATACAAGGTCAGATTACTCCAATTATTTACACTCATAAGAAACTCCTGTAATTTGCTTATCCCGTCATACCATGGATAAGCATCTTAAGAAACGAGAAAAAGCTAAAGCAGCAATAGGCAGGATTGAAGATTTTGTGCTCCAATTTGAAAAAGATCTAGAAGTAGATATCAATGAGTTTGCAGTTAGAGAATCTTTATTGAAGAAGGCTTTCAATGATTACTCCGAAGTTCAAGATGTGATTGAAGATAAAGATCAAGATCAAGAAACCGATAGAGTCGATGTTGAGCGACGTTATTGTTCTTTGGCTGCCAAGATCAAGACAATTTTACAAACCTCTCAACAAAATTTGCAAACTCATTCAGATACTGCTCTTTCGAATGAAAATTCAAATTCACAAACTTCAATCCAGCCCCAACAAAAATCTTTAGGAAAAAATGTTAGACTACCCAACATTAGTATTCCTACTTTCTCAGGTAAATATGATGAGTGGAAATCATTCGAAGATTTGTTTGTATCTCTTATACACGAAAATGGTGAAATAAGTAATGTTCAAAAATTCTTCTATTTGAAATCAAGTCTCAGACTCGAACCACTTTCCCTTATCTATAACCTACAATTAACTAATGATAATTATACTATTGCTTGGGATTTATTGAAGAAAAGGTATGAAAACAAATTAGTTATAATCAATACTCATATCAATGCCTTGTTAGAAGTTTCCACTATCACAAAAATGAACTCAGAAATTATGAGACAATTTATAACCCAGATTAAACAGAATAAAAATGCCCTCAAATCACTCAATGTTCCTGTAGAACAATGGGATTTGATTCTCATATTCATCTATTGCAAAAAATTAGATTTTTACACACGGTCAGCTTTTGAGTTGGAGAAAAAGGATATACCTACTTTGGATGAATTTATTGAATTCCTAGAAAAACGATGTTCTGCCTTTGAAGCTTCCGTAGACAATAAACAGAAATTTACAAAGGTTGCTAATCATAGTACTCAAGAATACAATTCTAATCGCAAATGCGCTTTTTGTAAACTAACAAATCATACACTCTACAAATGCTTAAGATTTATAAAGCTAGGAGTCCTTGATAGAAAACAATTCATCATTAAGGCAAATTTATGTCTGAATTGTTTCGGAAATAAACATTCCATTGATGAATGCAACTCAGCAGTTTGTAGATTTTGTGGTCAAAAGCATCATTCTTTGCTTCATCAGAAAAATGAAAATACAAATAATCATCAGAACGTTTCTCAAGCAAGCCAAAAGGCAAAAAATGAAACCCTTACTTATACTGTACATTCAGTTCAAAATGAACCAACAAATATAACAGAAATTTCCCAAAACAATTCTGAAACTGTCCAGTCGGACAACAGTACTTGTTTAATTGCTCATAGAGATCAATCTCAAGTTCTTTTGGCCACAGCAAAGGTGACATTGATTGCAGAGAATGGAAATAAAGTTGAGGCTAGAGCCCTATTAGATTCAGCATCTCAAACAACCTTTGTAACAGCTGCCGTGGTCGAAGGATTGCAGAGCGCTACCTATGAACATTCTGTTGAGGTATCAGGAATAAATAATGGAGTCACTAAAATTAATAAAATGACTAATTTGATTATTGAATCTCATTCACAAAGTTTTCAATGTCGTGCTTCGTGTGCTGTATTGAAACGAATCACTTGTTCACTTCCACAGCTGATGGTAAATAAAACAATTTTAAATATTCCAAAAGACTTGAAACTAGCTGATCCCCAATTTCATCTTCCTTCTGGAATAGATATGCTCATTGGCGCTGATCTTTTCTTCGAAATAATCGATTCTGGATTAATAAGATTAGGTTCAGATTTACCTACTCTACAGAATAGTCATTTGGGTTGGATAATCGGTGGTCCGATTCCAAATCCTTACTGTGCAACAAATATAAGCTTCACATTTTTCACAAATACTATTCATATTGATGAATTGGTACAAAAATTTTGGCAGCTAGAAGAAGTCGCAACAAAGAACTTCATTTCTCAAGATGACAAGTTGTGTGAGAAAATATTTGTTTCCCATACAAAACGTATAGAAAATGGAGCATTTGAAGTTATGTTACCATTTAGACAGAACGATGATTTTTTAATGTTAGGTGATTCTTATAATCTTGCTGCGAGAAGATTTTATTCCCTTGAAAAAAGATTAGCTAAAAATAAAGATTTGTTCACTAAATATAAAGAATTCCTTGATGAATATGTCAACTTGAATCATGGCAAATATATTCCTTTCACGCCATTTGATAAAAAATATTTTATTCCTCATCACTGCATAATAAGAGAAGACAGTTTAACTACTAAACTGAGAGTTGTATTCGATGCCTCGATGAAAACTACCAGTGGTTATTCTCTCAATGACATCATGCTAAAAGGTAGTACGGTACAGCCTGATCTCTTT